>CM022947.1:22549677-22643266 GCA_012931725.1 Litsea cubeba | reverse complement strand
TGGATTGAGTTTATCACCTTGAAGGAAGTAGTGATCTTCTTCTTCGGTGATTTTGATGTTTGTCCACATGTCACCATGTTGACGGAGGCAGACACTACACCATTTCAGGACATACCTAACGGTTTAAAGCCGTTACTAAAAAAATTTGTAACGTTTTTTCTGGGTCGCAGTTTGGGTGTTTCTAATCAGTTATAAACATTCCTAACGGTTATAAACCGTTACAAACACATTAATTGTAACGCTTTATTTCCGTTACTAAAATTAGTTCCTAACGGTTTTAATACTCATTTGTGTTAATAATTTTAAATAAAAAAGTAACAGTTTCACAAGTTTTGTAACGGTATTTTACACTTAAATATTTGTAACGGTTTTGTAAACTTTGTAACGGTTTTTCGTGCCAAATTTGTGTTAGTGATTCATAACATTCCTAACGGTTGTGAAATCTTTTGTTACGTTTTTTAAATGTTGCTGTTCGCACAAATTAGTAACGGTTTATAACTGTTACAAAACTGTTTCATATGTAAAAAAAAAATTATCCAAAAACCACCCCTGAATACCGAACTTGCTGCATATATAAAAATGCCCTTTTACACGGTTCAAAAATTAACAAGAAATCTCACACTTACATCCAATCAAATAATTTAAAAGCCTATAATTTAAAAAAAAATGACCCCACCAAGTTCCTCACGCAGACTCACCTGGTAGATGGGAAGATAAGTTTATTATCATTCAGATTGAGGACCAGCTCTCAACTAAATTATCATTCAATAATAATTTAGATGCTTATTGCAGTGCAAGGGCAGAACAAAATGCTTTCCTACCACATTGCATTTTTATTACTGAACAGTATGCAAGAGGTATTTCTTTCCATTTCTTTACCGTTGTAACTGTGTGGAAAGAATCATGGAAGTCACACCAACAACCTGGAGAAAGGTTTGGCATTAAGTAGCATACTTTTGAACATGATGCATTTGAGGAATAGTGCTCATTTGAAATGGTTCCAGTAGTTTCAAAGAGGATTCAATTAATCCTTGCATTAGTGAAATGCCAATTGAAAATGAACATGAAAACGAAATAAATGAAAATGAAAACGAATATAAAAACATGTAGAACTAGAAAACAATGTACCTAGTACAAGACCACCACCAAGCACCTTGGCAACCTCTATACCAAAGAGTCCAAACCTAAGTACCAAATACAACAATCATCAGCATTATATACTAAAATTCAGATACTTAAAAAGAAGACGAACACTCATTTTCCAAAAATATTCACACACACACACAGAGAGAGAGAGAGGAGAGGAGAGAGAGAGAAAGAGAGTAATGAATCCAAAAGAACTACTCAAAGTCTTTCGTACAAAAAGCCTCTCAAATTGTTAAGACATTTGCAGGCAGATTACCCAACAAAAACAATATAATGACACCACGGGACAAATCAAATGGAGTCTCAATCTCCATTCCAAGAGTCTCTATATTCTTAATATACCAAGTGTGTAAAAGTTTCTAATGTAAAAGATTTTTCGAAAGTTCGGCATAGTCTCCCCTGTACGTGTGACATTTAATTTTTTTTTATAACCTGTTAAGTACTTGTACATGACAAAAAAAACACTTCATATAAACAACCCAATGCCCCAACACACTACAAAGTCATTCACCACTACGTCATCAGTCATACATCATTCAACCTTCTCTGCTTTTAAATCATCTCCCTGCCATGTTAATGTGTATACTATTCTGTGTATACTCTTATCAACCCATTTGCAAGTGATTCCATTTTTCTTTGTTTTTGTTAGCTCAAGATACATCCAAACACACCTGAAATGCCATGATGGGAGGATTTTCATGATGGGAGGATTTTCATGGGTTAAATGCCATGAATCAATTGACTTGTAACTCCCGGATGCTTGCTTCTGATTGGGTTGTCCAAAGAAATGGATTAATGATTGTAATAAAACTAGTCAGTCAATCGCATTAAGTGGTTGCCGAGCAGTTAAAGAGTCGTGGGCCGTGCAGCGTCTTTTGGGATTTTTCTGGCAATGATCATCAATGGATCTTCATGTAGATCGACATCGGATGACCAAGTAACTTCAGGTATTGGTTGCCAACAGTGGGTTAGTGCCATCTATCCTGTCGATTTCTCGATCGGTTGGGTAGAAAGCACACTTTTTTGGTTGACCGGTTGGCGATCAATATTGATTTTGATACTCTTGATGATTGACCCATGATTTTGAAGGATGTCAAAGAATTTGGTGTCTCAAAAGTATGAATTTTGAAAAATCCCAGGGGTTGGACGCTTCGAATCACGAAAAATGATGAAAAATGGGGTTTCCGGGGCCCTCCCGGCGATCCCAGGCTCCAGGGTCGCCGGCGACCCTAGGGGGGTTTTCCCCCCTTTTGTCCCTTTTTGTGTCCGTTTTTTATGTTTTTTGTTTCTTTTTTCTTTTGTATTTTTTCTTGACATTTTTTTATCATTTATTGGCCTGATTTCCCTGTAGAAGACCTGATGAGAATCCTTGCATTTTGGTTTGCAAAGTTTCTTATTTTCCAAGAAAGCTGAAGACTTTGTCGCGTAGAGATGCCAATTTTCCGTCAGAAGCTGAAACTGGGTCAAACGATGTCGGAATGACCTGAAATTTGGCGTGAAGCCTCCTGAGCAATAAATAAGACCAATTATAGGATTTTGTTTGAGTTTTGAAGCCGTTTGGGGTTTTATCACTAGTAGAATTATTTTTGTCACGATGAAGATGTCGCGGCTTGATGTGCGGTCAACCGATGTCCGATTGACTTGAAATTTGACAGGAAATCTATTGGAGTCATTTTAAGATGATCCATAGGCTCTGTCTTGTAAACCATGGTCCTGGGGAGCTTCGCCGCCGGGAGGCCTGATTTGGCTTCCGAGTGTCATAGTCTGGTCAAATGTTGTCGAAATGACCTGAAATTTAACGTGTAGTCCTTTGTAAGCATTTTGAAGCCGTCGATGTGCTTTATCTGATGAGTGATGGACTCGGTGGTTCTCACCACCGAGAGGCTTGATTTAGCTGTTTGAAGGTTGATGTAGGGTCAAACGTTGTCAGTTTGACTTGAAACTTAACGTGGAACCTTTTGAATGTATATTGAGACCATCCATCGGCTCTGATCGAAGATTTGGTGTCTCCTGTGCTTTCGCCGCCGGGAGCTCCTTTTCAGCTGTCGGAGAAGTGAAGTTAGGCCAAATGATTTTGAAATGTCCTAAAACTTCTTGTGTACTCCTTTTTTGGCTGTGTTGAAGGATCTTGTAGTTTTTATTTGATTCTGACAAGATTTGATTTTTGGAAGTAGCATTGGCTGGCTGCGACTTCATGTAGCCTTCTGGATTTTGAAGAAGCAAGTGACACATTTTTTTGGTGTCAACACTCACCTTCCCCATAAGGGCGCTACAAGTGCCTACATCATGCCACTAGTCGGACATATATAACATATATATCTTGTGATGTTGTTTACAATGACAAGAAGTTTTCATTTGGTTCAACATCCCAACTGGCTTCACTACTAGTTAAACAAGTGTGTTCGCCAATCTTCCTCAATCCATTTTCACCAATGATTAAGTCCACTATTGTTTCCCCAGTCAATCCATCTCAGAGTCAATTAGTTCCTTCTAACATTCATCCTGTTAGTTTTGCAACATCATTTGGGTCATCACCTGGCACGCCACCTGTGACACCCCCTGAGAACCAACATGTGCCTCGATTAGAGAACCAGCTTCTGCGCCTCTCTATGAACCAACCTGATATTCATGCTATCCACACTACGTCTTCCATAATTGCTTCGCCTGACCTATGGACCCACTAGTGGCAATACTAGAAAATCATCCCATTGTACTCACACCAAGGAAAATACCAGAAAATCTAAGGAGTTTACAAACTTTGTGACCACTCTTTATCCTCTTCTGTGTGGTCTCCTAACTAGGACTTCCTCTACTGACATTGAGCCTGTAAGTGCAAAAATTATAACTCATAAGATTATGGCGTGCCTGGTAGGACTTATCCAAACGTATGATGAAGGTCAGCTGCCTTTAAGCCTGAAAGGGGAGGAACAAACGGTTAAAGGACCCTGGCCTGGGTGGCGCAACAGAGGACGAAGAGGGAGAGGAGAGGCATAGTAACGGCTCAAGAGGGGGTGTCTATGCATACCTTTGTTATGAAACATCATCCTATCTATAGAGAATTCTCCCTGATATCTTGGAGTGGGCCCCTAGATTTGATAGGGATTATCCTGTTAGCCCACAAAGTAATAAATGAGGGTCCATCATAGCCCACAAAGCATTTATTGCCAGTCCGATCAGCCCACGTCGCATTAAATGCATGTCATGTTGGGCCTGATCGTGTCTCAAGTCTTTGGCGGTAGAGGTCCCATCGGATCCACCCTCGGGCTCTGCCCTGATTTGGCTACAGTCATTGGATGCAGCCTTGTCAGGGATCTGGCGAAGATTGTGGACGGCAGGAATGTCCCATCTGTCCCATTGGCACGTGTCCGGGCTCAGCCACATGGCTGCTGACATGGCAGAAGTCGGGAGGCGATCGCAATGCTTCTCAATGGGTGACCCGGCCTCTTTGGCCGGGGTCAGAAGGTGTAGCCGAGATCAAATCTTGCAGCTAGGGCAAACCTGGTGACGGCCAATGCTCTGACACCAACGCCGAGGCGCCCTTTGATGGCACGTAGGCACGTTTATTAACATCTTATCTGTTGACACCAAAAATGTCACTTTGCCTCTTCAAGATCCAAAGAGCTACATGAAGTCGCAACCTGCCATAAATAGGCAATGCTACTTCCAAAAAATCAAATATTGTCAGAACCAAACAAAAACTGCAAGATCCTTCAAGACAGCCAAAAGAGGAGTGCACAAGAAGTTTCGGGCCATTTCAAAATCATTTGGCCTAACTTCGCTTCTCCGGTAGCTGAAAATGAGCTCCCGGCGGCGAAAGCATCGGAGACACCAAATCTTCGATCAGAGCCGATGGATGGTCTCAAAATACTTCCAAAAGGCTCCACGTCAAGTTCCGAGTCAAACCGACAACGTTTGACCCTACATCAACCCTCAAACAGCTAAATCAAGCCTCTCGGCGACGAGAACCACCGAGGCCATCACTCATCAGATAGAGCACATGGACGGCTTAAAAATGCTTGCAAAGGGCTACACGCCAAATTTCATGTCATTTCGACAACATTTGACCATAGTTTGACGCTCGAAAGCCAAATCAGGCCTCTCGGCGGCGAAGCTCCCCGAGACCATGGATTCCAAGACAGAGCCTATGGATCATCTTAAAATGGCTCCAATAGGTTCCCTGTCAAATTTCAAGTCAATCGGACATCAGTTGACCGCACATCAAGCCGCGACATCTTCATCGCGACAAAAGTGAGTCTACTAGTGATAGGGCCCCAAACGGCTTCAAAACTCAAACGAAAGCCTATGGTTGGTCTTATTTATTGCTCAGCAGGCTTCACTCCAAATTTTAGGTCATTCTGACATCGTTTGACCCAGTTTCAGCTTCTGACGGAAAATCGGCAGCTCTGCGCGACAAAGTCTTCGGCTTTCTCAGGAAATTGAAAACTTTGCAAAATAAAATGCAAGGATTCTCATCAGGTTTCCTACAGGGAAATCAGGCCAATAAATGGTCAAAATGTCAAGGAAAAATACAGAAGAAAAAAGAATAAAAAAACAGTAAAAACGCACACAAAACGGGACAAAAAGGGGGAAAAAAACCCCAGGGTCGCAGGCCCCTGCAACCCTGGGCCAGGGTCGCCGGCGACCCTGGGGCCCGGGATCGCCGGGAAGGCCCCGGAAACCCCGGTTTTCGCTGTTTTTTCGCGATTTGAATCCAGCCTCTGGTATTTTCTAAAATTCATACTTTTGAGACACCAAATCCTTTGACATCCGTCAAAAACATGGATTAATCATCAAGAGTATCGAAAACAACATTGATCGCCACCCCGGTCAACCAAAAAAAGTGTGCTTTCTACCCGACCGATTGAGAAATCGACAGGACAGATGGCACCGACCCGCTGTTGGTAACCAACACGTGAAGTCACATGGTCATCCGATGTCGATCTACATGAAGATTCATCGATGATCATTGCCAGAAGAATCCCAAAAGACGCGGTACGGCCCGCGACTCTTCAACTGCTCGGCGACCACTTAATGCGATTAATTGACTAGCTTTATTACAGTCATTAATCCATTTCTTTGGATGGACCAATTAGAAGCAAGCATCCGGGAGTTACAAGTCAAGGGATTCATGGCATTTAACCCATGAAACTCCTCCCATCATGACGATTAAAGTCGATTAAATGCCCTCAATCTCCTCCGGCCAATCAGAAGCCAAGAAAAAGGAGTTACAAAACAAAGAATTCAATCTTGTAACTCCTCCCTTTATTTAGCTTTATGACAATTAAGGCACATAAACCCTCCTAAATGGCTACCTAAAAGCCTATAAATAGGAGAGCTCTCCAAGAAGAAAAAACAAATACACAGACAACAGACTGCAGAAAATCCGGAAACTCAGACAGAAAAAGGCATCAAAGAGAGAAAACTCTGCGGAAGTTCTACACCGACCACCGCTACAAGGTGACAAAAGTCCCTTGGGGGGTACCCCCCTCCCCCCAAGGTCCTTGCCTTCTCCTTCTACCTCCAAATGGCTCAGACATGGCTTTTCAGCCCGTCTACTCGGCTTTTTATTGGACGTAGGAGCTCTTTTTGGTCTTTGTCCTCTAAAAATCTGAGGTTATAGCCAAGCCAAGCGAATCAATAGCATCCTCTGTTCTCATCTGCATGGATGATGGCGAAGTCCACATATGGCTTGCGACCGTCAATCTAAACGGGTCCCCCACAATCTCCTGAAAAGTTAGATCCTCCTTTTCTTGCTTTTCATTGTAGTTTGTATTTTTTTAAAAGAGACAAAAAATCACAACTCTTGCCTTTCATTATTGATAAGAATTGTAAAACGGCTATAAACGCCAAAAATCGGCTATAAACGCCAAAATCGGCTATAAATGCCAAAAAAAATCGCCTTTCACGGCAAATCAAGAAAATGTCTCTTTTCTTAAATATATGTGCAATGGAAAACCTGAAAGAAGTTGATTTCCTTTTTACTTGCGAAGGTTGATCTCCGGATCACCACTTGCAATTCCAAGTAAAATAGAAAATCTGGCACACCCATGCAAAGAAATGTTGATGCACGCCCCTTGCTCCTGGTTACGAAAGGGTCGGACCCAACGGACTCCCACGTTCGCCGACCTCGGTAGGACCAGGCGCCAGGAGCGCGGCCCATCAAGCTGGCACACCCGGTGGGACACGTTCATTTGAGAACACGATGCTAGAAATGAAATATTTGCATATCATATATTTTGCTCTATGCTTATATTTCTTTTCTCGATTCCTTGGCTACTTTCTAATTGATGGCCTATGTTGGATTCCGCATCTAAAAAAATTGAGATGAGATTTTTTGGAAATTTCTAATTCTTTGAATTTATTTCCACTCTTTCTCTTTTCAAAAAAAAAAACAAAAAAATTTAGATTTCTCGTTTTGGATTCAAAATTGAGAAACCTTGATCCGTTCCTATCGTTCATCGCGCTTGCAGAAATGTTGAGCCTGTTCGACTAAGGTTTTGGGCCATCGTTTCTCTTCGATGAGTTCATTAAAGATAAAATATATATATAAACAAAAAAGAAAAGACATAGACCACTAAGGTTAAACCAACTGCGTTCTTTGATCATGGTTGATTCAAGAAAAGCCTTGTCCAGAGTGTGGAGACAGCTTGACTGTTCTAGGCAAGGGTCCTCCAAACGGGTTCATGAAGTAATCCTACCCTTACCTGGGGGCAATTCTATCAATCCAGATTTCATAAGACCGGGTTAGGAGGCCTATGTGTACTCTCCCGTCTTTTAAAAAAATTTTTTTTTAAAAAATAAAAATTTTTAAAAATATTAAAAAAATAAAAAAATAAAAAAAATTTCAAAAAAAATCTTAAAAATAAAAAAAAATAATAAAAAATAAATAAAAAAAAGTTTTTTTTTTAAAAAAAAATCTTCAAAAAAAAAAATTCAAGAAAAAAAACTTCCGTCATTTTGGGTTTAGATTGGAGAAATCTTGCTCTTCTCCTTTCTGAGCACTGGCGCTCGCGAAAATTGCTGAGCGTGTGTTCAGATTGGAGTGCCTTTTGCTCTCTTTGATGAACCCGATATTGGCCTTTCAAAAAAAAAACTCGTCATTTTTTGGATCCAGATCCGAGAAATTATGGTTCATTTCTTTCTGAGCACTGGCGCTCGCGGAAATCGCTGAGCCCGTGTTCAGATCGGAATACCATCTGCTCTCTTTGATGAATCCAATCTTGACCTTTCAAAACAGAGAATCTCATCTCATGGATGCGGTCTCAAAACATTTGTGTCTAGCGGTACAAGTACGCCCTTTCAGGGTCTACTGTATTGCGACCGGCACATTTGTAACTCCAACTTTATATTCTTCTTACTTCGAGCAAGCTCTGCTTCTCGATAAGTCGAATTTAAGTTCACAATTGCTTCTTGCAGTCACTGGAATGCTCATTCTGGGCTTACCATACCTGTGATCAGAACAATTGTACCCTCTATGGCATCTTGCCTTTTTCATATTGCTTGGGTCATCTTCCTCGAGCGATTTGAAAAGACGAAACCATAGAACTTCCCATTTATGATCATTATATTCTTGTGATTACTAATGGATGTGGTCTTGTTTCAGAAATTTTTCGAAAAAAACTAACAATGGCAGCATCGCTTACCATTACTTTCGATGAGAACAAGCACCAACTCATGCTTCAACAGAAGCAAACTACACGCACCTACAAGCGCCCCATCAGCTGCCAAAGCGTCAACTCCCTCTCTAAGCTCCGGGTCGACCTCGACTCCTCGGACTATCGTCTTTGGGACGCTGGGACCATTCCCACTTCCCGAAGAACAAACTGCTCCTTCCAAGAAGCAGAAACTCGCCTCTCAACGTGTCACTACCGTGACACCAAAGGCGAGCACTAGAAGGCCTGAAGCCCGTGGCAGCCCCACGAAGCCTCGACCAGCAAACTACCAAGTCTATCCCAAGACTTGGTCCCCAAGACCTTCACCAAAACAAAGAAGGTCCCAAACATCTACCAAGCCAGCATTCCTGGCCCCACTCAAGGAGAACCAGTTCTACCCTCTTGCTTACATGAAAGAGGAAAGACACATCTCCAACCTGACTCCATAGTCAAACCAGCATGAGCCGGCTTGTTCCTACAAGCCCAAAATCAAGTCATGCATCACAAGGCCTCTGCAAGCACCTGCTAAAGCCTACAAACCTGCAGTTCGACCCTTCATCTCAACAGGGGCCGAACTCCAAAAATTCAAAGCTTCGCTGCAACAGGCGAAGGACAGGGTTCGCATCCTGTCCTTGCCCAGCTGCAAAGAAGACAGGCTCGGCTGCTGCGCCCGAGGGAGCACATCCTTCATCGTCAAAGCCCAGCCATAGCTGACCGAAGCTCAAATTGCTCGTCGCATACGCCGCCGCGCGTCGTATAGACAAAAGAGACTAAAGAAGCAAAGGACCCAGCCTCCTACACTTCAAGTCTCTCCCAAATGGGTCGAAAAAGAAAGACCCTACCAAGTTGCTGCCGTCTATATGGTTGGAAAACCGAGAAGGCGCCAAAAGTCAGCAACAAAATCCATGTCCGACGTCCGATGACCCGCAACGTCTCCAGGACAAGAAGACATTCAGAAGAATCCCCTGCTCCTTCAAGCAAAGGATAACAGAGTGATCCTTCCTCAAGCTCTTCCTCAAAAAGAATGAGCCCCAGCTCAGTCACCAGGACAGTTTCTTCGTTCGAATCACAAAGGATGAATGTCTTGGCTACAAATTCTGAGCCACCACCCCGCAATTCACCTCCAGAAGATGTGATCACCCACATCCAGCAGTTGGAACAAGGCCAGTAGAGGATTGAAACTCTGATGGAAAACCTTCTCCTCGCCTTCCAAAATCAGGCGAACAATGAACCTCCTCCAAATCATCAAGACGATGAGGTAAAAGGAGAAGAAAATGAGTCACGCGCCCTTACCAAAAAGGACGTAGACAGTATCCTCGCCAAAGCAAAAGAAGAGGATATACTCAAGGAGCATGGGATCAAGCCACCATATCCCTTATGGATGGACTCGGTCCCGTTCCCCACCAAATTCAAGCATCCTACTCTCCCAACATATACGGGGAAAGGATCAGCCAGACAGCACGTCATCCACTTCAAGATCCTGACAGGAGCTATCGCGGATCAAGATGCACTCAAGATCCGCCTCTTTGCAAGTACCCTAAAAGGTACGGCCTTCGATTGGTACTCCACTCTGCCGGAGGACTCGATCCAAAACTGGGCCATGCTAGAGACATGCTTCCTGACTCACTTCAAAGGTGAGGATCATCCCGCTACTATGGGTCAGCTGTGCAGCCTAAAACAGGGGGAGAATGAGTCAACATATGACTTCATTCACAAGTGGAAAGCAATGGCGTGCAAATGCTCTGATGTACTGCCAAAAGCGTCGCTAGTCGACATCTGCCGAAACAACATGAGAGCTAGAATCCGCTCCATGATCATCGGCAACAAATCAAAGAACCTGGAGAACTCCTAGAAGCTTCCATGGAAGCTGAAACGGTGATTAAAGACCTCAATAGTCAGAAATCATCAAGAAAAGAGCCAACCGGCATTGCAACCTCTAAGCCAAAGAAGAAAGAGGTCCTCAATGTGCAGACCAAGTCAGCTCCTCAGCCAACAAAGAAAGCTGAAAACAAAGCTGCGGGTAAGAGACCTGAACTCTCAGATGCCTTCAAAGAACGAGTAGAGAAGAAATACCCGTTTGATGAAGATGTTGATGAAATCTTCAGAGCTCTTGTGGCAAACGACAAGCTCACCTTGCCTGAACCAAAAAGACCGGGTGATGTTGGCAAAACCAACGATCCTCGGTACTGTCCATACCACCAGATGATCTCGCATCCTCTCAATCAATGCTTCGTTGTGAGGGATAAAATAAACGAGATGTGGAAAAACGGAGTCATCACCTTTGACAAAAACTATGGGTCTGCCTCCGTCAACATGGTGACATGTGGACAAACATCAAAATCACCGAAGAAGAAGATCACTACTTCCTTCAAGGTGATAAACTCAATCCAAACGTCCGAGGAACTGGTTCCTTACCCGACGTCAGACGGACAACCCATATGGGTACATCCCGATCTCCTGGAAGATGAAAATTGGGAGGTCGTGAAAACAAAGCCTACAGCTCAACAGTGAAGGCAGGCTAGGAAATATCTCCTGAAGCTCAAGTGGTAATGGATACGAGTCCAGCGACACCGATGATGGATTCGAATCCAACTACACCGACGAGTGGGAGGAGTCCTTTGAAACAGGAAGAATATCTCTCCAATAAAGAATGGGTTCCTGAGACTCATCTTATGCCAGTAATCTGGTATAACCCCCTACAGCCACAAGGATCCTGGTCTGATGATGAAGAAGACCCAGAGGCTGTACAAGAAAATGTTGTTGAACCAGCACCCCTCATTACTCCAGTGGAAATCAACTATGTTGAGCCATAAAGAGCTGATGAAGAAGAAGATTTGGCTCCCATGCCTGATCTTGAAGAATATTCAAGGATCTTGCAGCGTCTCGCTCTAGAACAAGAGCAAGACCGCGTCAACGAGCCTCCTCGCAATCTAGAGCTGAAGTCCATGAAGACCATCAGGTACATCCTCCCTTAACTCCTGAAAATCGAGAAAATTGCTTGATAGACGATCCTCTTACATCCGAGGATGAGTCTGACTCCGATTAGGCGACGTCTCCCATCAGAGCTTCTTACATCAGAGGATGAGTCTGACACCCCCTCAGGTTTCTTCTCCTGAGACTGTGACTTCAAAGTTTACACCCTTCCTGACTGAAGAATTCCCAGCTATTGATGCTTGGGATGATGAATTAGTCAACGAAGAAGAAAGGTTACTGGATGCCGTTCAGGACTTGTTCCCGAAAAATGCTCCATGCAACACGATCACTGAGGATGGCAACTCTGCTGCTGATACATCCTCAGCAAATGAAAAACGACAGCCTCTTTATCCTGAAGACAATCTTCCAAACGAAGACCCTTCTCAAGAAGCTCTCGAAGTTGGTAGAGGCACCCGCTCTGGCTGGGACTACCACAAGAATTACAACCAATCTTCCTTTACATATGTAAATCCTTCGGGAAAAGATGTTGTAAACGCCCCTAGTGGCAACAATGATGAACATCCAGGCCCTAAGGAGGCTTTCAAGTATGACTTGATTGAACACTTCAAGCACATACCTGCACGTCTGCACATCCTGGATTTATTACGAATGTCTCCGCACACTCGTGATAATCTCATCACGGAATTACAAAAGCTAAATGAGGATGTTGACAAACATGCCCCGCAAGTCCTCCAAATTGAAATGGATTACCGGGTCAAAAACTCAGAAGCCTCCTCAAAGGGAGAAAAGAAGAAAACTGGGGGATCATGCATTGAATGCCTCTCGGTTAAAAAAGCAGCCAGTGCAACCATCGCCTTCACAAAGGACGACCTCCTACTTGGTGAAACCAGGCATAATCGACCCCTGTACTTTACAGGGTATATCAAGGAAATGCCTATGCACAGAGTTCAGATCGACCCAGGTTCTGCACTCAACCTCATCTCCACATCGGTTCTTGAGGAGTTGGGCATCCCACCCAGCAAGCTGAGCCACACATCTGTATCTATCTTTGGATACGATGGGAGTACTCAAAGGCCTATCGGCAAAATCAGGTTCAAATTGCAGATCGGTGATCTTATTTCTAAGGTCACTGTGTATGCAATAAAAACCCCTTCATGCTACAATATCCTTCTCGGACGCCCTTGGATCCACGAGAATGGTGTTGTCCCTTCAACTCTACATCAATGTTGGTGACGACGGCATGATACATCGAGTCTTTGCGGACAGAAAACCCTTCAAAGGTAAAGAAGTCCACTTCGCAGACTCACAGATGTATGAAGGTGAAAAAGAAGAAGAGGAGAAGCACACAGCACCCATTGCCGAAAATCCCCAGAAAGATAAAGGCAAGGCTCCTCAACAATCGCCGGAAGAAAACAAATCATCCGGTAAATCCGAAGAGAGCATTCAAACTCCCTTCATCATCTCCCTCAAACCTTCAAAGCCTTTGGTCATCACAACTAAAGTGAAAAAGGTAAAGCAAAGGCCTGGGGGCAAATTTGTTGTCTCTTTCGTGTCTATCATGCTAGACACGGATTCGGATTTAGAGCCAGAAGACGACACTTCGTCAAGCCAAGCTGACGCTCAGCAAGTTCAGCCTGCTCTTACTCCCATGGAGATAACTTCTGACATAGAAGATCCTACGTCAGCTTCCTTCGTTGTTCCAGCAACTTCAGCAAAGGAAAAGCCGATCTTCTTCCATAGATCGGATGCTTCTTCATCAAACTCTATGCTTGAACCTTTCCAAAATGAAGGTATGCCTCAACTATCCTTATATAGTTCTGTGGCACAAGCTATTATGAAGAAAATGGGCTATGACGCTCAAAACCCAGTTGGTTTGGGAGAAGGACGCGGTATTCTCACGCCATTGGGGCCCGTCTTGACCAAAAGCCAGCTGGAAGATTGGAGACTCTACGGCTATGTAGAAAAGTCTTCACACGGGTAAGGGTATGATCCCGACACTCCCCTGAGATAGTTGACACAAAGGCTTAAAAGTCAATATGCTGACCAAGCCTCAACACCTCAAGTCCATGAAGACATCGATCTCCCTGGATATCTCTTTAATGAGTTACATGACAAAGATCCAGGAAGCTCATCCAATTGGCACGATTTCTCCGAAAATGAAGAGGAGTTGTCCGATGGCACAGATGTGTGGACTTCTGACCCAGAAGAACCCTCATCTCCAAAAGAAGTAGCCTACTTCAACCCGGTTTCAACAGGCGATTGGGATCATCTCATAGCAAGCCTTGGGAAAATTACCGATCAAGAAAACCCGTGGAAAGGAACAAAACCTTGGTCTCGAAATGCCCTTGAAACCCCAGAAGGTTTCGTTGAGCTGGAAGCCTCCGAAAATATTGTGGAGGAACCACCTTCGAACCTTCTAACAGAAGATCCTGTTCAAAAGATAGACTTGGGAACACCAGATAACCCACGTCCAGTATTCATAAGCAAGAATATAAAGGATGAGGAGTTACCCGAGTATATCGCCTTTCTTCGTGAGTTCGCTGATTGCTTTGCATGGTCTTATGCTGAAATGCCTGGCTTAGACCCTAAAATAGCAGTTCACAAACTCAACCTTCAAGAAGACATCAAGCCTGTCAAACAAGGCCAAAGAAGATTCCGTCCAAATGTGATGGATAAAATTGAACAAGAAGTTCAAAAACTCAAAAGCGTCGGCTTCATCCGTGAGGAACAACATCCTGAATGGTTAGCCAACATTATCCCAGTGACAAAGAAAAATGGGCAGATCAGGGTCTGTATTGACTGTAGAGACCTGAACGGCGCATGCCCAAAAGATGAATTTCCGCTCCCCATACCAGAGGTAATGATTGATAATACCTGTGGATTCGAGCGAATGACATTCATGGATGGTTTCTCTGGCTACAATCAGATAAAGATGCATCCTGAAGATGAAAAACATACATCTTTTCGGACTCCATTTGGCGTGTATTGTTACACTGTCATGCCATTTGGTCTGAAAAATGCTGGTGCCACATATCAGAGGGCTATGATGAAAATATTCCAAGATATGCAGCACAAGACGGTTGAATGTTACGTTGATGACCTCGCCATCAAAAGCAAAAGAAAAGAAGATCATCTCGAAGACCTTCGAGAAGTCTTCCTCCGGCTTCGCAAACACAAACTGCGAATGAATCCTTTGAAATGCTTCTTCTGCGTCTCGTCGGGTAAGTTCTTCGGATTCTTAGTTCGGAAAGCTGGAATAGAGCTTGACCCCATAAAAGTCAAAGCCATTCTAGAAATGCCCTCTCCAAGAACCTTGAGAGAACTCAAAGGGCTTCAAGGGAGATTGGCCTACATCAGACGGTTCATCTCCAATCTTTCGGGGAAATGCCGTCCATTCACCCGGTTGATGAAAAAAGGAGTAAACTTTGTCTGGGATGCTGACTGTGAAGCTGCTTTCCAAGACATCGAGTCATACCTGACAAAACCTCCAGTGTTAGCTGCTCCTACCACTGGAAAACCATTCATCTTATACACAAGAGCCCTTGATCACTCTTTGGGAGCTCTGCTTGCGCAAGAAAATGATGAAAGAAAAGAAGCTGCTCTATATTACCTCAGCCGCATGCTAGTAGGTGCAGAGCATCGCTACTCTCCAGTCGAAAAAGAATGTCTTGCAGTGATGTTCGCCGTACAAAAGCTGCGTCACTACTTGCTTTCCAACACAGTATACCTGGTCTCGAGAGTCAACCTCTTGAAGGTCCTTGTCACAAAGGCAGGTTCTCTCAATGCTCGACTGGCAAAATGGTCCATCCTTCTGTCACAATTTGACATTAGGTATGTACCACAAAAGGCAATCAAAGGGCAAGCTCTAGCGGACTTCCTCGCAGAGCATCCATTGCCTAAAGATTTTCCACTCAGAGATGATCTCCCAGACGAACCAGTCTACAATGTGGAGACTTTCTCGCAAAGTGCCTCCTGGGACATGTACTTTGACGGTGCAACCAGGACAAATGAAAAAAGACAGCTGATCTCGAGAGTTGGCATCCTCTTTGTTAGCCCCGACAAATACATGATTCCACACGCTTTCTCGCTACTGGAACCATGCACAAACAACGCAGCTGAATATCAAGCTCTGATCCTAGGATTGGAACTCGCCATCGAATCCGGTATCACCATGCTGGAAGTCTTTGGAGACTCTCAACTGATCGTCAACCAGATGAATTAGAAATTTGAAGTCAGGAAGCCAGATTTGCTGCCTTATTACAACAAAGCACAATCGCTTCTGCAGAAGTTTGACATCTGTCACATCACCCACATTCGTAGAGGTGAAAACATACGTGCAGATGCCCTAGCTGGACTTGCCACATCCATGGCAATCCAGGAAGGAGAAAACATGCAAATCACAGTGTGCGAAAGAAGAATCCTTCCTCCTCTTAACACACACCAAGCTGTTGCTGAATGCCACCAAGTGGTTGGAAGTCGGATTTCAATCCATCAAACTTCAATCGGCGACTCGAGGGATCCGTTCATTGATTACATTATGTTCGGAATCCTACCTGAAGATCCAAAAGAACGGGTAAGCATCCAAAGGCGAACCCCAAGCTTTCATTTGGATATTCCTTCAAAAATCCTTTACAGGAAATCCTTCAACGGAGTACTTCTACGCTGCTTATCACAACAAGAGGTTGAGGAAACACTCAAAGAAGTTCATGCTGGTCTTTGCGGAGCTCATCAGGCAGGTCCCAAGCTCTATGATCAGATAAAAAGGTTAGGATATTACTGGCCTACCATGGTAGCTGACGCAATGCAATTTTCTAAGCGCTGCCAACAATGCCAAGTTCATGGAGATTACATTCACATGCCTCCAGAATGGTTGCATCCTACAGCGATCTCATGGCCTTTCGAGGCTTGGGGTATGGACATCATAGGTCCTATTTCTCCCCCTTCGAGCAAAGGTCATCGCTTCATCTTCGCCGCTACGGATTATTTCTCCAAGTGGTCAGAAGCATTTGCGTTCAACAAAATGAAGATCTCATCAGTCCTTCAGTTCTTGCGGGCCAACATCATTTGTCGTTTCGGCATACCCAAAAGATTCGTCCATGATAACGGACCACAATTCCGGGATCATCGATTCTACAGGTTCTGCGACAAATGCAAAATCCAAAGCTGTCCTTCGACTCCATACAATCCGGCAGGAAACGGGTTGGCAGAAGCTTTCAACAAGACACTCTGCAAAATCCTAAAAAAAATGGTCTCTAGTCACAAAAGAGACTGGAGCGAAAAAATGTCTGAAGCTTTGTGGGCCTATCGAGCCACCGTTCGAGGACCAACCCATAGCACACCATTCTCCTTGGTCTATGGATGCGAAGCTGTCGTGCCCTTGGAAGTACAAATTCCTTCCTTGAGGGTATCCTTGGAAAATGACATGACTCAAGAAAGCAATGTCAAATTGCGACTTCATGAGCTGGACAATCTCAATGAGAGACGGCTCGAAGCTCAACAAAGCATTGAATTTTACCAAGCACGCATGGCAGGATCTTTCGACAAAAAGGTCAGGCAACGCGCCTACAAAAAGGGTGACTTGGTCCTTGCGGTAAAAAGACCAATGGTCTTCGCTCACAAGTCCAAAGGCAAATTTGAGCCAAAATGGGAGGGACCCTACATCATCGACAAGGTTTTCTCCAATGGCGCATACGCACTCCTGAACATGGAAGGCGACAGATGTATGCTACCCATCAACGGCAAGTTCTTAAAGTGGTACTACCCTTGAAGACTTACCCAACTGGGTAAGAGCAATGCCTGTACGGCCAAAACTGGTTTCCAGGTACACGCTCGTTAAACCCACCTTCTTTTAGAATTTTCATATCAAATGTTGAAATTTCTAGAAATTTAAAACAATGCTTACTTTCATCGTTTCATTGTTAAAAAAAAAATCCAAGTTTAGGAACCTTTCCCTAACTTGACCAAAATTTTCAACCCTTGAACCCAAAATTCATGGTTTGAAACAAAATCCGGATTCAGGGATTTCCACCCAAGTCCACCCTGCCTTTTACCGCCAAAATGGTTTTAGGTCAAAACTTATGACCCTCGTGTCTTTAAACAAAAAAAATGGTTTTTCAAAAAAACCGCGAGGAAGCGACGCTTAGTTGATACTCGCACAAATCGGAAGCATACGAACCATGTTCGACACTTTCAAAATCGCAGGGAAGCGACATTTCGTCGATACTTGCAAAATCCAAAACCGTGGAGATACAACATTTCAGTTGATATCCACAACCCAAATTTCAAAGGTTTGAAAAAACCTAAAAAAAACAAACATGGAGACGCAACATTTCAGTTGATATCCATAACCCAAAGGTTCGAGAAAACCACAAATTTCAAGAATCGTGCGGAAACGACATCAAGTCAGTACCCGCAAAATAAAAAAATTTTGAAGAGCAAGGATGCGACATTCCATCGATACTTGCACCCAAATTTGCGAGGATGCGACATTCCATCGATACTCGCAACCGAATGAGCAAGGATGCGACATTCCATCGATACTTGCAAGAATATTCAGCAGGGAGGCGACTTTTAGTCGATACTTGCATTTTTGAAGACCAAACCGGCTATCAATGCCACCAAAACAAAACCGGCTATCAATGGCACAAACAAAAATTGGCTTTCAAAAAAAAAAAAACCCCGGCTATCAATGCCACAAACTCAGCTATCAATGGCACCAAAAACCGGCTATAGATGCCACAAAAAAAAAAACTCGGCTATCAATGCCACAAAAAAAGCTGGCTCTCATGCCAAAATCGGCTTCCATGCCACAAACAAAATCTGGCTCCCATGCCAAAACAATCATTTGACAAAAGATTTTCACAAAATGATAAACTTTTGATCAAATCCCATTTAGCAATTACTTTTATCACAAAAAGATTCAAGTGAGCGTATGGATAAATAAAAACAAAAAAAAAGAGAAGTACCAAAAAACACATGTGGCACCAAAAAAAAAGTGTTCACAAGCACTACAAAACAAAAAAAAAGAACCAAAAAATACATGTGGTACCAAAAAAAAGAAAGTGTTCACAAGCACTACAAAAAAAAGAGAAAAGTACCAAAAAAATACAAGTGGTACTAAAAAAAAGAGAGAATGATGGTTTCTGTTAAAAAAAAAAAACAGGAGCTCAATAAAAAATGGTCTCCAGCCAAGAGTTCAGCTCCTTAAGCAAACTTTTGGCCTCAGCCGTCAGGGATTCCAAGGCACGCTTCTTCAGGAATTTGCCATGAGATGCTGGAGTGGGCTGTAACCCTTCTTTCACACCGGGAAGCTTATCTCGAGCAGTTCGCCATTGTTTGTTCTCATCAGACTTCCTTTTAAGAACTCGATTGGCATCTGCAACCCGGTGAATCAGAGCAGTCTCCCTTTCACGAGCCTCTGTTATTGCAGTCCACTTGGCAGCGACTTGTGCCTGCAAATGCTCAAGACGTTTCCTGGCCTCATCGACCTCCCTATCAAGGATGTTAAGGTCATGTGTCAGCCCAATGATGTTTAGCTCTTCTAAGTTCTTCTCTCGGACTACCTGCTTCTTGCTTTCTGTAGCCTCATCCAGGTTAGACTGAGCCTTATCCGCAGGGTCCTAGAACATCTCCTTGAAGAACTGATCATCAGGAAAACCCATGGTCTCAAACCACCTGTCACCCAGCTCAATGATCCTATCAACGATCGCCCTGGCACTTGTGACATCTAGACCAGCCTCTTCGGCATCACCGAGAATCTCTCGCACATGCTGGATCATCCCAAATCCGGCATCTAAGTGCCCAGAAAGCAGAGTCTCAATCCAAGAGCTCAGAACTCGCACCACCACCTTCTTCGCAAAAAGAAGAGATGGCCCAGCTGAAGATTCGCCCAACTCCGTTGGTCGGCCGCTCATGTCATCACCTGTTGGAAGAGTAACAAAAGAACTCTTCCCAGTTGAAGCTGCTCCTGCTCGGGAAGGAATCTCAGCACGAGGTGTCTCCACAACATTGTCAGAACTGGTCTCAGGAGTCTTTACCTCTGGATCAACCTCTGGCATCCCTTGCTCTGGAAGCGACGGATCCTCCTCTGTCACTTCAAAACCTGCCAAAGAAACACAAAAAGGTATGAATATGATCCTGTTTGAAAATCATTATCAGGGTTATTACTGCAAAATACCTTCTTCGATGACTGGCGGAAGACTCTCTTCCTCCATGAACGCATCGGAAGCATCATCAACATTTGCATCCATCGATGGTTCGAAGTCATCAGAATCCTGTGGCAAGTCAGCTGGTAAGAGAAATGTGTTAGCAAACCAAGTCACAGACACAAAAAAAAAAGAAGCAAAAGAAGTCATACCAATTGGAGACTCTGGATTCACTCCAGAGTCCCTCGGTTCTTCTTCAAGGGCCCCGACAGGATCTGTCACCACCTCATCGGTTGGAACCTCAGGCATCGTCTAGTCTTCCTCTGCTAAAAAAAAAGAGAAAAAAGCAGAAACAAGAAGCAAATCAGAACAAGGAAAATCCCATGAAAAGAAATGGAAAGAGAAAAAGGAAGAATCATACCTTCACCGACGGTCTCTTCTTCTCGGCTTCTCTTCTCTGGAGGCTCGTTAGCATCCACTGGCACATCCTCATTGATAAGTAAGAGGAACTTCCAAGTCAGGAGAGTCCTCATGCTGCCCCTTGCTGCGATGATGACTCCTCCTCCTCTTACTCCTGCGGGCTCGCTTCTTAGAGGAACCTACCCCGCTGTCAGAGTAAGGTTTCCCACTTGACTCCTCACTGGATAGTCTACTCTTGCCAGTAGACTCCACGGAAGCTTGCCTCTGTGCCGCTTGCATCCAAGAACCAAGTTCGGCTTCCTCTTGTTCTAGCTGCTCTAAAGCCTCATCAGGTATTTCTCGAACAGCTTCAGAACCAATGACGCCCTGGTCACCGAGAAAGCCTATCTTGTGCTTCTCTCCAGAAAGGAAGGCCCAAACTTCCTCTCGCCGGATGCCATCCCACTTTCCAAGGCCCTTTCCAGATGCTAGCTTCACATCAAGCTCCTTCTTGGAAAGCCCCCGATATGCCGAAAAGCTCTCCGCGAACCACTTCGCAAAGCCGGCAGTCCGGGAAGTCAACACACAGGATAAGAGATCATGGCTGTAGTGTCTTCAGCACTATAGAAAGCCCATGCATTTCTCCCGTCCTTTAAACCTCCAAAGCGCTTCACCATGCTTGAAGGCGCTCCGACAACGCCTTGAGAAAAACCCAACTGCAAAGCAAAGCGAGAGGGTACATACGGCTGGATGTCGACGAAAAGATGTCTGCGGTACACCATCGTGCCGACACGTATGCTGAAAAGTCACTCTCTCTCTGCGTTGGTCAAGGAGTAATGCCTTCCCGACCCCGCCCTGGTAGAGTCTCGGGAGGCACCAAAATCAAAAGCCTTCTTCCGCAACTCCGGAGAAAGCTTCACTGAAGACTGCCCCATCTCGACGTCCCTGAACCGTCGGATCCTCATGCGGGCAAACAAAAGTGATTCGGACACGGCTTTGCCCTTAGCCAATCGAATCATCAGAGGATCATCATCCTGTGCAGCACCCAACCGGTGGAAGCCAGGATAGTGGTACACGTACCACGAATAAAAGATGTGGGCTGAAAATACCCTATTCATGGGAAGCCCAAGCCGAACCAAAAAAGCAGCAGCCTGCAGTTCGGTACACAGGTAGGAGTAAAGAGCTGGCACCAAAGCAAGCTGCTCTCCAAACGCCATCTGACAAGCGGAAAAAATACAATGCGGCCTGATGTGCGTTCCATCTCCTCCAGCAAAAATAGCCTCACCAAGCCAATAAGTGAGGTAAACAGCGAGATCTCTCCGCAGTGCAATGTCAGGACATATGGCGTTTGTCCTCGCACAGAAATCTCTCAACTCTTCTTGCATGGCCAAGATCTTCTTCGAACTTGAATCCTGAGCCCTGGCTTCCTGGGTTGCACTATCAAAAGACTCCCTGCTATCAAAAAAGTTGGAGAATGAAGAGCTAGAACTCTTCTAACTACTGGATCTAACTTTCAAACCCTCCTTCTCCTTCAAAAAATCATAGAAGGCGACAAGCTGAAAGTACAGAAGCCTGAACTCCTCAGACTGCCCCTCAAGGATGCTGTCAATCGGCATAAACTCCTCATAGAGTTCGCCAAGGATGGGTAATCCAGTAATGGCGCTCAACTCCTTCAAAGAGAAACCAATCTCACCATTCGTCACAACGAAGGTATTGGTTTGTGGGAGGAATGACTCCAGCATAGCCATGAAGGCTTCGTCGGAAAAGATCACGGTCTCCCTAAAGGCACGGACCGCATCAAAAATCCCGGCATCCTTCAAAACGGCGCTACCAATCTGCAGGACACGATCAATCCACGACTTCCACTCGGAGTCAGCATTGAAACGGCCATGAAGTCTAAAAGGCTTTATCCAATTGCTGCCGTCACCGCTGAAAATACCAAGGCCCACCGGTCTCAAATCGACCGATGGATAATCAGAACCCTGGTAGCCGCTGGATGGCATCAACAGGTCCATGTCAACAGGTGACCTCTCCGTATATCCAGGAGAACCGCCAACAAAAACCCCGGTCTTGATTACATTTGTCCTTCTCACCCAGCTTGGAGGATCTTCCCACTTAGAGCACATGGGGGCAAGGCTCATGATCGAAACGGTGCGATCAAACATCGACCGGGTAACAACAGTCTTCTTCTCACCATCTGCTGTGAAAGAGAACTGAAAACACCTCCTCTGGTATGTCATGTCATCAGGGACTGCATCACCAAAGAAGAAGGTAGGCTTGGGCAAAACGCTCTGATCTTCCATCACCCATGGGCGACTGCTTATCATGATCTTATAGAATTCCTCTCCCTTGAGAGGGATCAGTCGCTGCCTCATCTCATCTCTGTTGAGGGAGTCGCATTCTTCCAGATTTCTCTCAACATACTGGACCTTCTCAAAGGCCTGCTGAACAGCCGGATTAGAAGATCTAGAAGATCGACGAGGTACGCTTGTAGCAGGCTCTTTACCCTTGTTCGTTCTGGAGGAACCACCTGCAAAGGATGGAAAAGAAAAAGATCAAACATCAAAATGACAGAATCTCGCTAAAAAAAATCTGGCGAAATTTTGACATGATACCGGGGCAATTCCAAAGAAAAGGAACTATCCCGAAAGAAATAGAAAGCTTGAAGATGGGCTCAACATTGCTGCGAGCTCCGAAACTCCAAACTTTCGAAACCTCAAAGTCCCCGCAAAATCAGGAAGGGCTCAACATCGCTGCAAGCTCCAAATTCCCAAATTTGCGAAAACTTTCAGGTATGCTATCACATCATGCTACAAATTTAATTTACAATTGAATGCATGCATGAAAATCTATGTTTGCCAAAAAAGGGGGCATTATCATGATGAGCAAAAAAAAAAAAAAAAAGGAAAAGAAACTTTCTCAAAAAAAAAGAGGGGAAAGAAAACAAAAAAAAAAAAGAAAAGAAACTTTCTCAAAAAAAAAAAGAGGGGAAAGAAAACAAAAAAAAAGAAACTTTCTTAAAAAAAAAGAGGGGAAAGAAAACAAAAAAAAAAGAAAAGAAAAAAAAAAGGAGATGGCCCACAAGCCACGTGGCCGTACAGCCAGATCCGTACGGATCTGTCCGTACGGCCCACAAAAAAAAAGAAAGAGTGCAAAAAAAAAAAAAAGAAAGCACGAAAAAAAAAGATGGAAAACACGTGTAAAAAAAAACACGTGAAAAAAAAAAGAAAAGAAGAAAAGAAAGAAACAAAAAAAAAAAGAAGGAACTGTTATTTTTCCTACAATGGAGTTTTCTTGAAAAATGGAATTTACTTGAAGCCATTGATGGAGAAGAAGAAGAAAAGTCTTGAAGATCTTGAAGAAGAAGAACTCTTGGTCTTGAAGCCCTCTTGGGATTGTTGCAAAAGAAAGTAATAAGAGCAAGAGATCCAACCTCCTCCTTGCTTTTTATAGAAGAGAGCAAACCAAAGAAGGAAAGAAGAAAGAGGTAAGTGTTACTAATTAGTAACATTACCAAAAGAAAGAGATTAGATAGATTCTTTCCCAAAAGAAAGATATCTTGAGGGATTCTCTCCCAAAAAGAAATCAATGAGAGATTTTCTCCCAAAAGATAGGATCAATGAGGGAATCTTTCCCAAAAGAAAGATATCTTGAGATATCCTATCCCAAAATAAAGGGAACATGAAAGATTCTCTCCAGGTAAAGATATTCTTAGATATTCTCTTTCCAAATGAGATATTTTTGGATATTCTTTACAAAAATGACACCATAGGAGATCTAAGCCATTTCAAAAGCTTAAGGTCCCATCGGTTAGCCCATATGAGCCAGGTTTGACCACCTAGGCACTTAAAAAAAAAAAAATTTCGGGCTTTTAGTCAAAGAGAAATTCCTCTTACCAAGAGTATACAAAAATGGTTCCATGCTTCTTTTGAGTTGATTAGACCATACAAAAAGAATTCCAAGCCCCATGAGCTTCCAAAAATCAAACCATCCAGCCTCATCTACCAAATTGAGCCAAAATCTTTAAATTGACATTCCATAAAAATCAAACCAAATCCTGGTCCCCTAACTTGCCACATACAGCTTGTTAGGTCACAAGACCAAAACCAAAAACCAAAACCTGATCCCCTACCTTGCCACATACAGCCTGTTAGGTCACAGGTCACAAGATCAAAACCAAAATTGATCCCCCAACATTCCACATACAGCTTGTTGGGTCACACGGTCAAAACCAAACCCGACCCCCTAACCTACCACATACAGCCTGTTAGGTCACAAGGTCAAAATCCAAATCCACATCCCTGATGTCATCTTCAAAACTTTGCCTTGAGATGGTATGTGATCCCTTTCACTACCATAAAATTCCCCTGAAAGCTCAAAAGGCTACAAATACCAAAAAGAAAGACTGCTCGAAGACTCTTGGTCAAGTCACAGGCTCTCCTTCACAAATCTCTTCGAGGCACATCGATTACAAATGATAAGCAACTCGTCGCTGTACCTCGAGGGGGCATTTGTTGACACCAAAAATGTCACTTTGCCTCTTCAAGATCCAAAGAGCTACATGAAGTCGCAACCTGCCATAAATAGGCAATGCTACTTCCAAAAAATCAAATCTTGTCATAACCAAAAAAAAACTGCAAGATCCTTCAAGACAGCCAAAAGAGGAGTGCATAAGAAGTTTCGGGCCATTTCAAAATCATTTGGCCTAACTTCGCTTCTCCGGCAGCTGAAAAGGAGCTCCTGGCGGCGAAAGCATCGGAGACACCAAATCTTCGATCAGAGCCGATGGATGGTCTCAAAATACATCCAAAAGGCTCCACGTCAAGTTCCGAGTCAAACCGACAACGTTTGACCCTACATCAACCCTAAAATAGATAAATCAAGCCTCTCGGCGGCGAGAACCACCGAGGCCATCACTCAACAGATAGAGCACATGGACGGCTTCAAAATGCTTGCAAAGGGCTGCACGCCAAATTTCAGGTCATTTCGACAACATTTGACCATAGTTTGACGCTCGGAAGCCAAATCAGGCCTCTCGGCGGCGAAGCTCCCCGGGACCATGGATTCCAAGATAGAGCCTATGGATCATCTTAAAATGGCTCCAATAGGTTCCCTGTCAAATTTCAAGTCAATCAGATATCGGTTGACCGGACATCAAGCCGCGACATCTTCATCGCGACAAAAGCAAGTCTACTAGTGATAGGGCCCCAAACAGCTTCAAAACTCAAACGAAAGCCTATGGTTGGTCTTATTTATTGTTCAGCAGGCTTCACTCCAAATTTCAGGTCATTCCGACATCGTTTGACCCAGTTTCAGCTTCTGACGGAAAATCGGCAACTCTGCGCGACAAAGTCTTCGGCTTTCTCAGGAAATTGGAAACTTTGCAAAATAAAACGCAAGGATTCTCATCAGGTTTCCTACAGGGAAATCAGGCCAATAAATGGTCAAAATGTTAAGGAAAAATACAGAAGAAAAAAGAATCGAAAAACAGTAAAAACGCACACAAAACGGGACAAAAAGGGGGAAAAAAACCCCAGGGTCGCCGGCGACCCTGGGGCCCGGGATCGCCGAGAAGGCCCCAGAAACCCCGGTTTTCTCCGTTTTTTCGCGATTGAAGCGTCCAGCCTCTGGTATTTTCCAAAATTCATACTTTTGAGACACCAAATCCTCTGACATCCGTCAAAAACATGGATTAATCATCAAGAGTATCGAAAACAACATTGATCGCCACCCGGTCAACCAAAAAAAGTGTGCTTTCTACCCGACCGATTGAGAAATCGACAGGACAGATGGCACCGACCCGCTGTTGGTAACCAACACGTGAAGTCACATGGTCATCCGATGTCGATCTACATGAAGATTCATCGATGATCATTGCCAGAAGAATCCCAAAAGATGCGGTACGGCCCGCGACTCTTCAACTGCTCGGCGACCACTTAATGCGATTAATTGACTAGCTTTATTACAGTCATTAATCCATTTCTTTGGATGGACCAATCAGAAGCAAGCATCCGGGAGTTACAAGTCAAGGGATTCATGGCATTTAACCCATGAAACTCCTCCCATCATGGCGATTAAAGGCGATTAAATGCCCTCAATCTCCTCCGGCCAATCAGAAGCCAAGAAGAAGTAGTTACAAAACAAAGAATTCAATCTTGTAACTCCTCCCTTTATTTAGCTTTATGACAATTAAGGCTCATAAACCCTCCTAAATGGCTACCTAAAAGCCTATAAATAGGAGAGCTCTCCAAGAAGAAAAAACAAACACACAGACAACAGACTGCAGAAAATCCGGAAACTCAGACAGAAAAAGGCATCAAAGAGAGAAAACTCTGCGGAAGTTCTACACCGACCACCGCTACAGGATGACAAAAGTCCCTTGGGGGGTACCCCTCTCCCCCCAAGGTCCTTGCCTTCTCCTTCTGCCTCCAAATGGCTCAGACATGGCTTTTCAGCCCGTCTACTCGGCTTTTTGTTGGACATAGGACCTCCTTTTGGTCTTTGTCCTCTAAAAACCTGAGGTTATAGCCAAGCCAAGCGAATCAATAGAATCCTCTGTTCTCATCTGCATGGATGATGGCGAAGTCCACATATGGCTTGCGACCGTCAATCAGAACGGGTCCCCCACAATCTCCTGAGAAGTTAGATCCTCCTTTTCTTGCTTTTCATTGTAGTTTGTATTTTTTTAAAAGAGACAAAAAATCATAACTCTTGTCTTTCATTATTGATAAGAATTGTAAAACGGCTATAAATGCCAAAATCGGCTATAAACTCGAAAAATCGGCTATAAACGCCAAAATTGGCTATAAATGCCAAAAAAATCGCCTTTCACGGCAAATCAAGAAAATGTTTCTTTTCTTAAATATATGTGCAATGGAAAACTTGAAAGAAGTTGATTTCCTTTTTACTTGCGAAGGTTGTTCTCCGGATCACCACTTGATATTCCAAGTAAAATAGAAAATCTGGCACACCCACACAAAGAAATGTTGATGCACGCCCCTTGCCCCCCGGTTACGAAAGGGTCGGACCCAACGGACTCCCACGTCCGCCGACCTCGGTAGGACCAGGCGCCGGGAGTGCGGCCCATCATTATCGCCGAAATCAACATAATCTTGGTGTCCTGAAAAATCTCCTCACACAATTGCCCCTTAGCTTGTGACATCTGAGGGGCCCTAGCCTTTAGAGGTCGGAAGCTAGAGAGTCTGATGGGAGGCATTTGATCATTACCTAGCGCCTTTCTGATTCTTCGAGGTAATTAATATCGCGCCTTGCTTACCACGGGAAACGAGCTGGGAGTTACACGTGTCGTTGCATTACTGATTGTGCCGTCAGCTTGATGAGACAGGCACGAATCGTGATGCTGCCTTTTCGAATTCCTAAATGGCGCCCAAGGAGGGCTTCCTTCCCCTTATAAATAGGGACGTCTTCCTTTGCTCTACCTTCTTTATTTTCACTCCTGATTTTCTTTATGTTCTTCATCTCCACTCTCAAGATCTTTCCAGAGGTTTTCAGGCGAGGACGACTGCATAACGACGAGGATATCGCATGCCCAGACTGATCCTCATCCTTGACTCGCCCTTCTTAATCTGTAAGTCATCTCGAGTCTCTGCCTTTTTAGGGTTTTTCCCCTCTAGGTTTTCTTCCTGCCTCCTTCAATCCTAGGTTGTAGAAATGGCTAGTCCTAGGTTCTAGTTAGAGACACCTGAGGGTATAGCTAGGTTTAGGGGGACATATAATATCCAAGAGGGGGTCCGCCTCAGGCATGCGACTCCTTCTGACCACGACCTACGCTGCTGGTCCGGAGGCTGGATGCCGTTTCCTTTGATTTCTGTAATTGAGGGTGGGGTTTCCCATACACCCCCTGCTTAGGGCCTGCCTCAGTGCTTGGTCTCTTGCCCCCTGTCAGTTGATGCCCAACGGCTACAAGGTTATCATGGGCACAGCCAAGCTAAACGAGGTTTTAGGGATCGACCTCAGTGTTCATGGAATCGAGGACGCATATGACATCTGCAAGGCAGGGGGAGGAAACTATTACCTTCGGGTAAAACAACTCCGGAAGGGCTTCGTTTCGGCCTTGGAAGATTCGAATAAGAACGCCGAGGATGACCTCTTCTACCTCTCGGGGGATTGGGAGTTCGGCACCGGCACGGACAGAACGCACATGGTCCCGCGCCACCTCGCGGTCGTCCCAAGTAAATATTGCCCCTTCATTTTGTGCTCATTTTACTCATCCTTCAAATTGCCGAACTGATGTCTTGTTTTATCGTGCAGAACTTCGAGAGAGGCAGCGTCACGCGACGCGTGACGGTTGGAAGAAAAACGTAGCCGACCATAAAAAGGTTGAAAAGTACACCGGGTACGAGAACAGGCGGCTTGGAAGCTTTTGGGCTACATGCCGAGGTACCACGGCCATTACAAAAGGGTCCAAACAGCACAAGGGGGCGAGCCGCAGATCGGCGTTCCTCCCGTCACATTAACCGTGCCCGGAGGTATTCCGTTGACTGATCCAGTCGCTAACCGAATTGCATCTGGTGCCGAGGCATACACTTCTGCCAGTTTGGGGTCGGTAAGCCCAACGGCGGCCGTAGAGGCTTATTCCTCTTATCAGGGAGAGAGGATGGAAGGGGACCTGCCTCTTTCGAAGACCAAGGACCTGACTGCTAGGTTCAAGAGTCGGTCTTCTTCTTCTTTGGCAGCGCCTCCTCCTGCCAGTACTCGTGCAGCCTCGGGTCCGGGCGGAGCCGCGGTTTCTTCCGCCCTAATCATCACCCCTGGTGCGGGAACTAGATGACGCTCTCCCGACAATCGGAGGGATGGATCTCCGTGGAGGAAGAGGTCCAAGGCGGGGGAGAAAGACCCCATGGCTCAAAAGGCCCAGAAGGACAAAGGGTGTGCGCGCGTTCCTGGGGGAAAGGTTCCTCCCTAAAAGAGCGCGCCAGTGGAAAGGGCTCCTCCCGAGACGGGACGCGAAATCAACGGACCTTCGGGATAAGGCTCTGGATCGGCCTCAGGGTCTTATCCTGCGGTGCCGGAACCGTGGAGGCCGAGACTGGAGACTCAGCTCGGGAGGCCCTTGAACGTGATGGATCGGGTAGCTGGGAACCCTTCAGTCATCGGGGTGCTCGGCAAGGCCTGCGCCCTCCCACGCGATATGGAGCAGCACGCAAAGTACGATAATGAGTGTCTGCTAGCTTCGACAATTCAGGCCGCTCTCATGGTAAGTAACTCTTCAGTCAATCTTCGATAAAAATTCTGCTTCGGCTACTTGCATCTGATGGCTCCTTTTTGCAGAATGTACAGAGGCTCCAACTGGTTGTGGAGAGGAGTGATAAGAACGTTTCCAGGGTTGTTCAACTGGAATCTGAGAGGGAGAAGCTCAGGAAGGAGTTGGCGGATTCGATGAAGAGCAACGCCGACCTGAACGCACAGATGGATGTGGCACTGGCCAGCATCACTGATCTTATGGCGAAGACCCATGAGCTGAGGGGGGAGATTCGGTTGAAGACGAAGAGGTCGCTCGAATTGGAGACCGAACTGGAGAAACAAAAAGCCGAGCTGGAAATACAAAAGGCAGAGTCGGTGGCCGAATCGGCGAGGCAGCGTGCCGAACTAGCGGGTTAGCGTGCCTAACTGGAGTGCCTGCTGAAGGAGAGTGCCGACCTCAAGTCTTCGCTATGGGCCGAAGTCCATGC
This sequence comes from Litsea cubeba, assembly GCA_012931725.1. Taxonomy (NCBI): domain Eukaryota; kingdom Viridiplantae; phylum Streptophyta; class Magnoliopsida; order Laurales; family Lauraceae; genus Litsea; species Litsea cubeba. The sequence continues at coordinate 22,613,299 of CM022947.1, read as the reverse complement.
CGCCTTCTAGAAGGGAGTGGACCGGGCCACGGAGGAGTACGAAAGACAGGTGGGGGAGATAAGCTCCATTCTATTCGAAGAGGGATGCCGGGCCGCATTGAAAGAGGCGGGGGTTCCTGAAGATCATCAAGTCTATCAGAACCTACCAAAGTATTCAGGCCCGGAATCAGAATCTAGTCCAGCCCCACTACCTGAGAGTCCCCGGGTCGAGGCGCCTTCTGCTAACTCCCTTTTGGATGGTGATCCATCTGTTCCTCCTGTGGGCGGTGCTCCATCTCTTCCTCCTGACGACGCCCCAGAAATGGTCGCGGTCGCTGCTGAGACTGCCGGCCTTTTGGAGAAACAGTGAGGATGCTGATCCAGTCTCCGGGGATGGCGCCCGTCGAAGTCTTTCCTTCAGTTTTTTTGAATACTTTCTGATTGTATTTCCTTCTTTCGAATTGTAACTTCCGACATTGTGTGCCAAGAACAAGTTAATAAGATTGATCTTTATTCCTTCCGCACTTGTTTTTCTTTCTGCTGTTTTTTTGTTTTTGTCTGTTTTTGTTGTGTTTGAGCTCGGCTAAATTGGTGGCTTACGGTAGGAGGATTGTCTGAGTTGGAAAGAGGACACCTAGCGGTCTCCATAGTTTTCCGCCTTGGTATCCTGCAATCCGAGGCTCATAAATAGCAATAAGTACAACAGTACGGTCGATGCGGAAAACGGGCGGATGACTCCACTTGTCACCATCAGATCGACCAGTCAACTCATAGGAAACGTGCGTCCCACGTGAGGCATGGGAGGCCACGTTTCATTAATGAGGTCTTGGAATCCGAACCTCTTCTCCCACTATAAATAGAACCTCTCCTCTGTTGTGTGTCGATCGTTATCTTGAGTGGGGGAGATGCGCCGGCGAAGGATGAGAGGTTCACAACAGCGGTCTCTAATGCCTCGTAAGGGCATGGAGATCTGCCTGATCCCGCCAAACACCTCGCCAGATGCTCTGGTGATTCCATCTCTCAGGAATGCCTCAAAACTCCTCATTCCGTGTGGATCCTTTGCGGCTGAGAACTTCCTCTGGGAGAAGCTGTACCCAGTGGTCGTGGTCCGCCTGTTCTCTGAATTTGGTCGCCATGGACCGCGCGTTCTCTGAACGCGGGTCCTTGATCAACTCCTGCCTATACGGCTGCGTGGAGGTCAACTCCTGTCGATGCGGCTGGGAGTTGGTTGCAGACTTGGTTATGTGGCGATCGAAGCATTTGCAGCGGACCAGGAGCTTGTTTGCAAATTTGGGTCTAACAAACCATAGGGTATTGTAGAGCTCTTGGTGCCGTGGTGGCGCTTCCGAGACCTTTTTCTCTCCCATCCTTTTCTTTGTTTTTAGAGGACAACGAGCCTCCTTATTGTATTTTTCTTTGCTTTTCTGCAACTCATGTAATGAGGATATTATAATCAATACAAATGAAGCTTGATCCAATTCAAATGGACTCTCTATGTTTATGCATCTCTGTGGTGCATTTTTCTGCATTTCCACTGCTTTTCTGTATCTTTCTGTACTTCCACTGTTGTCTTTTAAAGACTGCTAATGGCCGAGGTGAACACAGATTTTTGAGAAACTCGGGTGTGCGAGCCCGGTCCCGGGATCAGTCTCGGGGGTATACGAACCCAAAGTTTTGGGAACGACTGGGTGTATGAACCCGAAGTCGGTCCCAGGGTGTATGAACCCAGAGTTTTAGGAGCGAATGGGTGTGAGCCCGAAGTCAGTCCCTGAGTGCGTGAACCCAAAGTTTTGAGAAGCCTGAGTGTATGAACTCGAGATCAGTCTCAGGGTGTATGAACCCGAGTTTTGAGAGCGACTAGGTGTATGAACCCTAAGTTAGTCCCTGGGTGCGTGAACCCAAAATTTTGAGAAGCCTGGGTGTATGAACCCGAGGTCAGTCTAATGGTGTATGAACCCGAGTTTTGAGAGCGACTGGGTGTATGAACCCTAAGTCAGTCTCTGGGTGCGTGAACCCAAAATTTTGAGAAGCCTGTGTGTATGAACCCGAGGGCAGTCTCAGGGTGTATGAACCCGAGTTTTGAGAGCGACTGGGTGTATGAACCCTAAGTCAATCCCTGGTATCTGCTGCTGCCGAACTCCGAAATTTGACGGCGCAAATTGATGACAGGGCGAAGGCTGCTTTTATTGATCATGGAATTTTTATTACATCTCTAGAAAAAGAATTTCTTGAGGTGGATTGCATTCCATGGCCTCGGCAACCGCCTGCCCTCCAAGTCCTCGAGCTTGTACGAGGATCGCCTTGCTACCGAAACTACCCTGAACGGGCCATGCCAGTTCGGAGCTAGTTTGTCTTCGTTTGGATCTCTGTCAGCCGGGAGGGTCTTCTTCAGGACCAGTTCTCCTACCGAGAAACTCGTCTCCTTGACCCTTTCGTTGTATCCTTTGGCTAACCGTCACTGGTAATCGGCCAGTCGTATGGCCGCTGCTTCTCTGCGTTCGTCGGCCAGGTCCAGTGCCATTGCTAGGTTCATCTCGTTTCGGCCTTGATCAACAAGTTCTGATCTCAGGGTAGGGAGGCCAATTTCTAGGGGAATGACCACTTCCATCCCATAGGCCAAAGAGAAAGGTGTCGCCGAAGTGGAACGCCTCGGGGTTGTCCTTTACGCCCATAGAACGCTAGGGAGCTCTTCTACCCATCTTCCTTTTACCCGGTCCAGTCGCTTTTTCAGGCCGTCAAGTAATACTTTGTTAGAAATCTCGGCCTGACCATTGCTCTGCGGGTACGCCAGGGTGGAGTAGTGGTTTCTGATGCCATGCTTTTGACAGAAGCTTCTAAAGAAATTGGAGTCGAACTGAGTCCCGTCGTCCGAGATCAAAGTTCTAGGGATGCCGAGCCTTGTAATGATATTCTTCCACACAAAATTCTTGCAATCCCTATCAGTAATGGAGGACAGCGGTTCAGCTTCTACCCACTTTGTGAAATAATCCGTGGCAACTATCAACCATCTCTTGTTCCCTAGAGCCCGGTGGAGAGGTCCCACAATGTCCAGCACCCATTGGGCGAAGGGCCAAGGGCTGGAGAGGGGGCTCAAGTCCTGCGCTGGCTGATGAAGGGAATGAGAGAACTTTTGGCACTTTTCACACTTCCTGGCATATATCTGCGCGTCCTTCTACATATACGACCACCAATAACCTTGGCTGATAGCTCGGTATGCCAGCGACCGTCCTCCGATGTGGCTTCCGCAGATCCCTTCGTGAATTTCGTATAAAAAGTCGTCAACCTTGCTCGGATGAACGCATTGGAGGTAGGAACCGGTCAAGGATTTTCTGTAGAGCTTGCCTTCGGGAGATAGCCAGAACCGAGCTGCCTTGAGTCTGATCCGGTGAGCCTCATTTTTATCTTCGGGGAGCTGATCATCTTTGAGGTAGGAAGTGATCGGGTCCATTCAGCTCGGGCCAAGATCAAGGCATAGAACCTGCCGAGACGGATGGAGCTTTAAGCTTGATCTCAGTACCGAACCAATCTCAACAGTTCTTTTCTTTCATGCTTCGATAGTGGAGGCCAGGTTTGCGAGCGCATCAGCATGCGTGTTAGTATCCCTGGAGATCTGCCTTACTTTAGCTGTCTGGAAATGAGTGAGAAGTTTCTTTACGAGGGCTAGATAGCCCGCCATCCTGTCGTCCCGGGCTTGGTAGTCCCTAGTTAACTGGCTTGTCACCAATTGTGAATCGCTGGAGACCACCAATTGTCGGGCTCCATGGATTTGGGCGCTTTTTAGTCCCGCAATCAGAGCCTCGTACTCATCTTCATTTTTTGTTGCTTTGAAGTCCAGGGCCAGAGCTTGTTCTATAACCAATCCTTCTGGCGATTGGAGGACTATGCCCGCTCCAGCTCTCTTGGAAGTAGATGAGCCGTCGATAAAGACTTTCCATGCTGAGTTAAGGGCTTGGCTCCGAGATAGTTCATCGACCTCGGTGACTTCGCTTTCATGCCCTATGCCCCCCCCCCCCAATTCGGTGCCTGGCTGGGTTGAAACCGAGCTCAGAGAAACGAACTCAACAATGAAATCTGCTAAAATCTGGGCTTTGATCGTAGTCCTGGGTTGATATTGGATGTCATACTGCCCTAGTTCGACCGCCCACTTTGAGATTCTTCCTGAAAAGTCAACTTTTTTTAAGATGGACCGGAGTGGGTGCTCCGTAACAGCCACAATGGTGTGGGACTGAAAATAATGAGAGAGCTTGCGTGAGGCACTGACGAGTGCCAGCGCGAGCTTCTCAAGCAAAAGGTATCTGGTCTCGGCATCAAGAAGGATCTTGCTCGTGTAATAGATTGGCTTTTGCAGCTTATCATCCTCTCTGACGAGGACAGAGCTCACCCGTGATCCGAGACCTCTAGATATAAATACAACGTCTCCCACTAGGTTGGGGCAGAGAGCAAGGTGGTGAAGAAAGATAGGTTTTGAGTGCTTGCAGTGCTTGGTCGCACTCAGGGGTCCATTGAAATTTTAAGTTTTTCCTTAAAAGTTGAAAGAAATGCCTGCACTTATCTGACGATCTGCTGACGAATCGATTGAGTGCGGCAGCCATTCCAGTTAGCTTTTGGACCTCCTTTGTAGTCGTCGGACTCTGGACTCCCAAGATCGCCATGATCTGGTCCGGATTGGATTCTATCCCTCTCTGTGTCACCAAACTTCCGAGGAATTTGCCGGAAGCGACGCCGAAAGCACATTTGGAAGCGTTCAACTTGAGCTTGAACTCCATGAGTATGCTGAAGATTTGAGCCAAGTCTGCCAGATGGTCGTGAGACTGCTTGGATTTGACGACCATGTCCTCAATATACACTTCGACAGTTTTGCTGAGCTGAGCATGAAACATCACCCTGTAACAATAAGTGCCGCGCGGGGTTATGAACGCAGTCTTCTCCTCGTCTGGCTCACACGTCAGGATCTGGTGGTATCCCCGATAAGTGTCGAGGAAGTTCATCCTATCGTGGCCAGCAGTGGCATCGATCATTTGATCAATTTTCTAAAGCGGGAAGCTGTCCTTCGGGCAAGCTTTATTGAGGTCGGTGAAATCGACGCACACCCTCCACTTGTCGGTTTTCTTCTTGATGACCACCATGTTGGCTAACCAGACCGGGTACTGGACTTTTCTGATCGCTTCAGCTTCCAGCAATCTGTCGACCTCTTCGACCACGGCTGCGGCAAACCTATCCTGCGGGCTTTTTGCATCACGGGCTTGTGGTTAGGATCTACGTTCAGCTTGGGACACATGACTTCGGGGTCGATCCCAGGCATTTCGCTCGGAGTCCAGGCGAAGACATCTCTGTTCTGCATCAGGAATTTTGAGCGCTCGGCCTTCTCGGGGTCGGCAAGCTAGCTACCGAGCAGGAAGAATCTGTCCGGGTCGAGTGGATCGATCCTGATCTCGGCTAGATCTTCGATGCTCTTCTTCTCAGGGTCTCGGCTGATCTCGTCCAGCTCCCTTTCAAGTTCTGCCATATGTACCTGCCCTAGCTCCTTTCCCCAGGAACTACGGCCATCATGCATTGTTTGGCCATCTGCTGGTCTCCTTCCACGATTATCACGTCCACACAGCCATCTTTGTTTTCCAACAGGAATTTGAGCTTTTGGTGAAGAGTGGAGGGAATAGCCTGCATATTGTGGAGCTAGGTCCTGCCCATAATAACGTTATAGGGGGATGGAGCATCTACCACAAGGAACTCGGTCATCACGGTGGCCCCGCCTACCCGGGCCTCTAGAGTCACCTTCCCTTTGGGGAAGACTGGCTTCGCGCTGAACCCAATCAAAGGGGTACAGGCAATTTGCAAGTCCGCTTCCGAGAGACCCATCTTTTTAAAGCAACTGAAATAAAGGATTTCAGATGAACTGCCGGGATCGATGAGGATCCTCTTGACTGTGAAGTCCCGCAGCTTCAACGTGAGGAGTAGTGGATCGTTATGGTGGAGCTAGACCCCTTCGAGGTCCTTATCCGAAAAACAGATCGCTGGGCGCTCACGCCATGCTCTCTTCGGTGCTGGTCCGAGTTCGGCCCTCGTCACTTCTTTTCCATGAGAGGCCTGCCTGGCCTCCGCACGAGCCTGGGCATTGCCCCTTGAGGAAGCGGAAGGCACTGGGTATGCCAGGTGGATGACATTGATGATCTTCTTTGATCCATCGCTGTTTGGGTCCTTGTCACCGCTTTGATGATTCCGGCCGCTGCCAGCATCTCCCGTTTTGATGTAATCCTTCAGGTGGCCTTCCTTGGTGAGCTTCTCTAGGTGTGACTTCAGGATCCTATATTCTTCGGTTTTGTGCCCATTTTGCTTGTGGTAGGCGCAAAACCTGCTCTAGTCTCGGGAAGAGGGATCACCCTGCATAGGCTGAGGCCAGTTGAAGTATGGTCGCTGCTTGATTTAATTCATGATCTAATGGATCGGTTCCTTGAAGATGGTATTCACAGCTTGGTAGGAATTGGAGGGAGGCCTAGGCTTCCTGCTGCCCCTAGATTTGGACGCTGGGGCTTTTGCCGAGGTGGTTGAAACCCAAGCTTGGTTTGACTCCTTTCTTCGGAAGGGCTTCTTATCCTTCTTATGAGGCTGGTCGCCCTTGTCCTTATGCCCTATGCCGTGGCTTTCCGGGCAATATAGAGCTTCACCCTGGACATCAACGCCGGCACGGAGGTTATAGGGTCTCCGGCCAGGTCTTTCCTAAGCTCGTTTCCTGGTAACAGAGCATTCTGGAAAGCGAAAACTGCCACATCGTCTTTGGAGACTTCGATTTGGCTGTACGTCACCCAGAATCGCTTGGCAAACTGGGTAATGTTCTCGCCCTGCTTCATCTTCAGGGCCAGTATATCAGCATCGGTCTTGGGAACGACACTGTAGGCTTGAAATTTGTTCAAGGAGAGCTGGAGCTACCTCCAACTCGAGATAGATTTCTCTGGGAGGGCGCAGAACCATTTCAGGGGGAGGTCGCCCAGACTGGAAGAGAAGATTTTACAGTTAAGGTGCCCCTCGTCACCCCAAATAGACATCCTCTGGGAAAACTGTCGGAGGTGAGCGGTGGGATCTGAGACTTCGTCATAGAGGACGAATCGCGGGATGGAGAACTTCTTGGGCAAGGGAGTCTCTTTGATCTCCCGAGTGAAAGGGGAAACCCCCAGATCGGCGGGGCCACATATATCCTGCTGGTCTCGGGCGAGTCCGGCCATCTCTAAGTTGAGCTGAACCGCCAGCTTGATGCGCCTGTCGAGCCATTCCTGCTTGTCATCCCTCTCTGGCGACAATGTTTCTGACTTCCTCTTCGAGTGGCCTCGACTATGATGGTTGCGAGCTCGGCTGTTTCGGCCGTGATGGCTTCGACTATTACTCGAGCCTTCGTCGTGGGCCCGACCGCGCTTTTCATCCAGATAAGTTCTCAAATCCTCGTGGGAGGAAGGGATCGCATGCTCTGAATGGCCCTCCTCTCGCCTTGGCGTCCTGAAGGTTACCGTAACAAGGTCACTCCTCCTGCTCTTAACTGTTGTTGGAGCTGGAGGATCAACTTCTCTTGCTCCTGGATGAGGATGTTCTGACCCGCGACATCCCCATCGCCAGCGAAGTGACGCGAATGGTGGGACTTGCTGATTACTACGGATTTGTCCCTCTGAGGACGCTCCTGCCGCCGTTCGCTCCGCTGGGGAGGCATAACTTCCTCGCCTGGGGATGAATCATCGACTCGCTCTAGGAACGGAATCTGGACGAAGAGGTGTGTGTCCGGACGCTCTTCGCCTGCAGCTGCGCCAGGCCCTGCCTCAGATTGCCTCTGAGGAGGAGCGTCCGGCGACGGGCCCGGAGGTGGCGACAGCTGCAGCATCGCTCTCGAAGATTCTCCGCCTTTCTTAGCTTTCGGAGGCATGATACTTAGGAAGATTGGGTTAGTACTTTCCCACAGACGACGCCAATTGTAAGTGCAAAATTTATAACTCACAAGATTATGGGGTGCCTAGTAGGACTTATCCAAATATATGATGAAGGTCAGCTGTCTTTAAGCCTGAAAGGGGAGGAACAAACAGTCAAAGGACCCTGGCCTGAGTGGCGTAAGGGTCTACGATGCCTAAGTTAGTGTATGAACTAAATAGAGGAGGAAGAGGGAGAAGAGAGGCAGAGTAACGGCTCAAGAAGGGGTGTCTATGCATACCTTTGTTATGAAACGTCATCCTATTTATAGAGAATTCTCCTTGACATCTTGGAGTGGGCCCCTAGATTTGATAGGGATGATCCTGTTAGCCCACAAAGTAATAAATAAGGGTCCATCATAGCCCACAAAATATTTATTGCCAGTCCGATCAGCCCACGTCGCATTAAATGCATGTCATGTTGGGCCTGATCATGTCTTAAGTATTTGGCGGTAGAGGTCCCATCGGATCCACCCTCGGGCTTTGCCCTGATTTGGCTATAGCCGCTGGATGCCGCCTTCTCAGGGATCTGGCGAAGATTGTGGACGGCATGAATGACTTATTTGTCCCATTGGCACGTGTCAGGGCTTAGCCATGTGGCTGTTGACGTGGCAGAAGTGGGGAGGCGATCGCAACGCTTCTCAATGGGTGACCCGGCCTCTTTGGCCGGGGTCAGAAGGTGTAGCCGAGATCAAATCGTGCAGCTGGGGCAAACCTGGTCTCGGCCAACGCTCCGACACCAATGCCGAGGCGCCCCTTGATGGCACGCAGGCGCGTTTATTGACATCTTATCGCCGAAATTAACATAATCTTGGTGTCTTGAAAAATCTCCTCACACAGAGCCCATTTGCTATACTCAAGTATCCCAAGGCCCAAATTGGTGGGTTGTGATGACAGATGAGTTTAATGCTTTGCTTCACAACAAAACATGGCGGCTCATCCTTGCTAGGTCCAATGTCAACCTCGTCGATTATAAATGGGTCTTTCGCATCAAGCGCAAGGCTGATGGCCCAATTGAGTACTATAAAGCCCGTACAATGGCGAAAGGGCTTTCATCAACAACCAAGAGTTGAATATAAGGAAACTCTTAAGTCATGTCATCAAGCCGACTACCACCCAGATTGTTCTGTTGGCTTGAGGCTACTGTTGTTGAACTTGCGATCAACCAGGTGGCTGCTAACTTACAGAGCATGCACGGATATTAATTGGGAATGATGCAAATGGACAGTTTTCTAAAGAATAAAAATGAAACAGGGATCAATACGGTGAATATTCTGAACTTCTCATTCATCATCTACACTCAGGTTACACACAACACTTTAAATAGAGTTGTTAGATAGAAACAGAATGTAGACAGGTGTCCCATACACACCATGACTCAAGGAGTAAAAAGATGCAACTAATACAAACGTGTATACACACGTAAAAGAAATGTCACAAACTGTAACGCCCCACCCCTTACCCATGCATGATATTGTCCGCTTTGGCCCACTGGCCTCACGGTTTTGCTTCTGATGGGCCTCAACCCATCAAAAGGCCTCATGCTAAGTAAGGGTGTAAGCTCTACATATAATCCCAATCACTTTCCTCTCTATAGTCGATGTGGGACTCCGGGGCGTCACATTCCACCCCCCTTAAGGGGGCACGTGTGCAGTAGCCTGCCAGCCCCTGTAGCCTGCCAGCCCTCTTGGCCCGCCCACATGGAAGCCCGCCCACTTGCACCAGACCACGGCAGGGGACCCACACTCGAACTAGTCGAGAGTCGGCTCTGATACCATTTGTAACGCCCCACCCCTTACCCATGCATGATATTGTCCGCTTTGGCCCACTGGCCTCACGGTTTTGTTTCTGATGGGCCTCAACCCATCAAAAGGCCTCATGCTAAGTAAGGGTGTAAGCTCTACATATAATCCCAATCACTTTCCTCTCTATAGTCGATGTGGGACTCCGGGGCATCACACAAACACAAGACTGGGTCACATGACCGTTTGGAGCAATTGAACTACTGTATCTTTTAAACTCTTCCCCTTGATTCAAATGCGATCAACTCCGATTATTCTCCTTAGTTTGTAAATCTCTCTCTTGAAACAGCTTTCGTGAAAATGTCGGCAACTTGGTCCTCCGTGCTACAATGTTTGATCTCTTTCTTAGCCACAAGCTAGCTCCTGAATAAAATGGTGATGGACTTTTATATGCTTTGTCCTTCCGTGGAAGACCGGATTCTGTCAATTCAATTGTCGACTTGTTATCACAAAGCAACATTGTAGCTTCCTTTGGTTTTCCCTTCAGGTCACATAGTATTCATCTAACCCACACAGTTTGACAAGGTGCACTAGTAGCAGCCATATATCCTGCTTCAGTGGTAGAAAGTGATGTAGATTGCTGCTTTTTTGAAGCCCGTGATATCATCGCAGAGCCAAAACTCAAACATAGCCTGTATTGCTTTTCCTGTCATCTGCACAGCTAGCCCAATCATTGCCAGTATAAGAAACAAGTTCAATCATCTAATTTTTCATACCTGAGTCCGAAATCCAATGTCCCCCAAATGTAACATAGAACACTTTTTGCTGCACCCATGTGAGCTTTGCTAGGACTATTCATGAATCTGGAAATTAAGCTCACTACGAACATTATATCCGGCCTTATTTGTGTGAGATATATCAATCCACCAACCATGCTTCGAAATGCTTTTGCATCCCCCTTTTAAACCCCATCTTCTAAAGTAAGCTTCTCATTTGTGTTCATGGGAGTTTTTGAAGACTTATGAAACTTTCTCAACAAGTCCCTTGCATATTTTCATTGGTAGAAGAAAATTCCATTTGAGTCTTGAATAATTTCCATTCCTAGAAAATGATTATCACCCTCAACGCATTTAATTCTATGGAATGTGATGTTTTCACTTTGATACTCCGAAATTGATAATTATCGCCTTTGAAAATAGAAACCATTGGTTGGGAAATGCTTACCGCATTGTCGATGTTTGATATGCCATCTTCTTTTTTCTGCTTTGTAAAACCTTTAATAGATATCTGCAAACGAAACTCGTAGCGGAACCTGCAGTTGAGCGTCTGGCTCTGATACCAAAAGTTGTTGGCTTAAGGCTGCTGCTGTTGAACTTGAGATCAACTAGGTGGCTGCTATCTTACAGAGCATGCACAGATATTAATTGGGAATGATGCAAATGGACAGTTTTCTAAAGAATAAAAATGAAACAAAGATCAATACGTTGAATATTCTGAACTTCTCATTCATCATCTGCACTCAAGTTACACAACTTTTTAAATAGAGTTGTTAGATAGAAATATAATGCAGACAAGTGTCCCATACACACCAATACTCAAGGAGTGAAAAAATGCAACTAATACAAACGTGTATACACACGTAGAAAAACTTATTCAAGAAATGTAACAAACACAAAACTAGGTCACATGACCGTTTGGAGCATTTGAATTACTATATTTTTTTAACATGTTCTCGGTCCTATTGTGACCTTTCAATAGCCCCCAAGATAGATGTGCATAATGCATTCTTGAATGGTTGTCTTCATGAGGAGGTTTATATGTCACAACTCCCTGGTTTCATTGACCCAAACTACTCGAGTCACATTTGTCAGTTGCAAGGCGTTATATGGCCTTTAACAGGCGCTCTGCACTTGGTATCACCATCTCACTTCCTTTCTTCTACGGCATGGGTTAACTAATCCAAGGAGTGATACTTCTCTATCTTCAAGCTCACTGACTCGTCCATTGATGTAACCCAGGATCGGCGAATGATAAAATAGACCAATTCTGTGAAGCTTTAGCCGAATCTACAAAAGATTTAATGATTGAGACCAAGCTCCAAAAGAGGCTTAATCGAATCCCCAAGGGATTCAAGTCCCAAGTATTCTCAACCCAGAGAAAAACTCACAACCACAGGAAAAACCCATAGTAATTATTTAATTTAATAATGTAAGCTATCTCTCCCAATTAAACGATTACATAAATATAGGAAGGGTTTGGACATACCCTTTCCTAATTAGACTCTACTTTCCTAAACAATGAAAGAACTAAATCACTAAACTTGCTTAACAATCTAAATTAAATAAAAATCTTAATTTTAACTACTTCTGAATAAATTAACTCTCAAAATAATATTCCTAATTAAATGGATGTCCCGTTGGACCTAGGGATTGGCCAACCCACTGTATAACCTCAACAACTATTCCCATCTTGGAAAAACTCGACTTTGGCAAGTTAATAACTTGATAGTTGCGGAGAGAACTCGACCTCAAGTTCGGCACATGTCCTCCCGTGTCGAAAATCAATCATACAAACTTCAAAGTTTTCGTGTGATCTTCATTCTCTTAACATGACTTAGAAGCGTGACTCAATCTTTTCCTCCATCTAAAAGTAAATCGGAAGTGTCGCTTTTTCTGAAGTTTGCATTTAGGTCGGATGTGTGATTTGACCATTAGACACTTCAATTGTTGTCCTTGTACCAGCAAGTCATGATCTTTAACTAGCCATCGTTGATCCCCAAAGGTGAAGTCATTGTTGGGGACTTCAACTATTGGTTCTTTCTTCGAATCCACTTGAAGATTATGATTTTCCATTGATGATCCATAAGGCTATTTTGGAATTAGCATCAAATCCAATTGATGATTAGGCTTGTTTCTCATTAGATCCATATCCTCAATCTCCGCCTTTGCTTCATTTTGATTGATTTCATAATTCATAGAAGGAAAGCATGGCCTTTTGTGTTTTAATTTTGCTAAAGTCCATCTCAAGAGTTTCATATGCTATTTCGCCTAAATATGTAGTGACACCCTTCAGTTCTTGATCTCGCTTCTCAATGCCAGTGATTTCTTTTTCTTCTTGTTGCTCTTCTTTTGTCTCTTCTGTTGAAGGTGAAATAGTTGTTGATTTCAATGGGCAGAGCATAATCCATTGTCTTTTCCGAAGGAAGGAAAAGGTGTTTTTTTCTTTGTCATGGTGCACTTTCTGATAAAAGAGCCATCGACATCCAAAAAAGTATATGAGCGATATTCATATGGATCACATTGCACCAAATCTTGTCCTCATAATTGCCAATCTTAAAGGTAATCAAACATTTGTGAATCACAGGGATGACATAAACATTAGACCACGTGACTTGGGAGGATTTAAGTAGGTTTTGAATTAGCCAATGAAGCTTGTCTATAACCTTTTTGTAATAAAATTTATTGCATTGCCATTATCAATGACCAAATTAGTTGAATTTTCCTCGACTCCTACTCATGTTTGGAATTTCTCAGTCTGTCTCCAGTCTTTTTCTTACTTCTCATTCGTGGTGAGAAGTCAACGAATGACAAGTGTGGGATTTTATTCTCCAACAAAATGTCTCTATACAACATGGGCGCTTCTTCTTTGAGGAAACTTTCTTTCTTCATGCTTACCTTGTCTCACGCAAAACCAACTAAGCATGTGCTCAACAAGGGCTGCTTCTCTATATACTTCTTGTGTGGGGAGATTTTCAAGACACCAAGATTATGCTGATCTCGACGATAAGACGCCAATTAGCGCACCCACGTGCCGTCCAGACGCACCTTGGAAGCAGGGTCAGAGCCTCGGCCGAAACCGGCCTGACTTCGGCTGTCCATGCCGAGCTCGGCTACGAAGGCTGACCTCAGCTGTACGCCTGACCTCGGCTGAGGGAGCCGGGTCGGCAGCCGAAACAAAGAAAACACCATGGTCTCGTCCCTACGTCCGCCACGTCATCGGACACGTGGCAGAGTACGGGCACGAGCCATTGGAACAGATGGGCCATCCCAGCCGTCCACAATCTTCGCCAGATCCCTGACAATGCGGCATCCAGCTGCTGCAGCCAAATCAGGGCAGGGCCCGAGGATGGATCCGATGGGACCTCAACCGCCAAAGGCTTGAGACACGATCAGGCCCAACATGACGCGCATTTAATGCGACGTGGGCTGATCGGACTGGCATTAAATGCTTCATGGGCTGTGATGGACCCGCATTTATTACTTTGTGGGCTAATGAGATCATTCCCATCAAATCAAGGGGCCCACTCCAAGATATCAGGTAGAATCCTCTATAAATAGAATGACATTCCATAACAAAGGTATGCACAGACATTCCCTCTTGAGTCGTTACTCTGTCTCACTTCTCCCTCTTCTTCCTTTGTTTAAGTTCAAACACTAACTTAGGCATCGGAGAGCCTTGCACCACTCAGGCCAGGGTCCTCTGACCGTTTGTTCCTCCCCTTTCAGGCTTAAAGGAAGCTAACCTTCATCGTATGTTTGGATAAGTCCTACCAGGCACCCCATAATCTTGTGAATTATAATTTTGTACTTACAATTGGTGTCGTCTGTGGGAAAGCACTAACCCACTCTTCCCAAGTATCATGCCTCTGAAAGCTAAGAAAGGTGGAGAATCTTCGCGGGCGACGCTCTAGCTGCCGCCACCTCCGGGCCCATCACCGGACGCTCCTCCTCAGAGGCAATCTGGGGCGAGGCCTGGCGCAGCTGCAGTCGAAGAGCGTCCGGACCCACACCTTTTCGTCCAGATTCCGTTCCCGAAGTGAGTCGAGGATTCGTCCCCGGACAAGGAAGTTATGCCTCCCCGGCGGGGCGAACGACGACAGGAGCGTCCTCAGAAGGACAAGTCCGTAGCCGTCAGTAGGTCCCACCATTCGCGTCACTTCACTGGCGATGGGGACGTGGCGGCTCAGAACATCCTAATCCAGGAGCAAGAGAAATTGATCCGCTAGCTCCAGCAGCAGCTAAGAGCCGCAGGAGCGACCTCGTTAAGGCAGCCTTCCAGACGCCAAGGTGAAAGGAGGGCCATTCAGAGCAGGGCGACCCCTTCCTCCCACGAGGATTTGAGGACTAATCATGACGAAAAGCGCGGTCGGGCCCATGATGAAGGCTCGAGTAATAGTCGGAGCCATCGCGGCTGAGACAGCCGAGCTCACAGCCATCATAGTAGAGGCCACTTGAAGAGGAAGTCAGAAACATTGTCGCCAGAGAGGGATGACAAGCAGGAGTGGCTCGATAGGCGCATCAAGCTAGCTGTTCAGCGCAACCTAGAGATGGCCGGACTCGCCCGAGACCAGCAGGATATTTGCAGCCCCTCCGATCTGGGAGTTTCCCCCTTCACATAGGAGATCAAAGAGACTCCCCTGCCCAAGAAGTTCTCTATCCCGCGGTTCGTCTGCTACGACGGAGTCTCAGATCCCGCCGCTCACCTCCGACACTTCTCTTAGAGGATGTCTATTTGGGGGGACGAAGGTCACCTTAACTGTAAAATCTTCTCTTCCAGTCTGGGTGACCTCCCCCTGAAATGGTTCTGCGCCCTCCCAGAGAGGTCTATCTCGAGTTGGAGATAGCTCCAGCTCTCCTTCTTGAAGAAATTTCAAGCCTACAGCGTCGTTCCCAAGACCGATGCTGATATACTGGCCCTGAAGATGAAGAAGGACGAGAACATTACCTAGTTCGCCAAGCGATTCTGGGCGACTTACAACCAAATCGAAGTCTCCAAGGACGAAGTGACAGTTTTCGTTTTCCAAAATGCTCTGTTAACAGGAAACGAGCTTAGGAAAGATCCGGCCGGAGACCCTGTTACCTCCGTTCCGGTGTTGATGTTCAGGGCGAAGCGGTATATTGCCCGAGAAAAAGATGATATTCGGGCCCGGGAAAGCCACGGCACAGGGCGCAAGGACAAGGGCGACCAGCCTCATAAGAAGGATAAAAAGCCCTTCCAAAGAGAAGAGCCGAACCAAGCTTGGGTCTCAACCTCAGCAAAAGCCCCAGCATCCAAATCTGGGGGCAGCAGGAAGCTCAGGCCTCCCTCCAATTCCTATCAAGTTGTGAATACCATCTTCAAGGAACCGATCCATCAGATCATGAATAAGATCAAGCAGCGACCATACTTCAGCTGGCCTCAGCCTATGCAGGGAGATCCCTCCTCCCGAGACCAGAGCAGGTTTTGCGCCTACCATAAGCAGAATGGGCACAAGACCAAAGAGTGTAGAATCCTGAAATCACACCTGGAGAAGCTCGCCAAGGAAGGCCACCTGAAGGATTACATCAAAACAGGAGATGCTGGCGGTGGCCGGACTCACCAAAGCGCGGACAAGGACCCGGACAGTGACGGATCAGAGAAGATCATGAACGTCATCCACCTAGCACACTCAGTGCCTTCCGTCTCCCCTAGGGGCAGCGCCCAGGCTCGTACCGAGGCTAGGCAGGTCTCTCATGGGAAAGAAGTGATGAGGGTCGAACTCGGACCGGCATCCAAGAGAGCACGGCGTGAGCGCAAGCTATCTGTTTTTCGGATAAGGACCTTGAAGGAGTTCAGCTTCCCCATAATGATCCCCTGCTCCTAACATTGAAGCTGCGAGACTTCATAGTGAAGAGAATCCTCATCAACTCCGGAGCTCATCCGAGATCCTCTACTTCGGATGTTTCAAAAAGATGGGTCTCTCGGAGGCTGATTTAAAATAGGCTCGTATGCCTCTAATAGGATTCAACGCCAACCGGTCTACCCCAAAGGAAGGATCACTCTGGAGACCCGAGTGGGTGGAGCCTCTGTGATGACCGACTTCCTAGTAGTGGATGCCCCCTCCCCCTATAATGCTATTATGGGTAGGACGTGGCTCCACATTATGGAAGCAGTTCCCTCCACTTTCCACCAGAAGCTGAAGTTCTTGCTTGAGAACAAGGAGGGCAGGATGGAAGTGATCAGTGTGGACGGAGATCAGCAACTGGCCAAGCAGTGCATGATGGCTATTATCCCTGGAGAGAAGGAGCTGGGGCAGGCTCATATGGCGGAACTCGAAAGGGAGCTGGACGAGATCGGCCGAGATCTAGAGAGGAAGAGCATCGAGGATCTAACCGAAGTCAGGATCAATCCACTCGACCCAGACTGGTTCTTCCTGCTCGGTAGCCAGCTTCCCGACCCCGAGAGGACCGAGCTCTCAAAGTTCTTGATGCAGAACAGAGATGTCTTCGCCTGGACTCTGAGCGAAATGCCCAGGATCGACCCTGAAGTTATGTGCCACAAACTGAATGTAGATCCCAACCACTTATACTCCGTTATGAGCCGTTGGAAATCCGAGAAGATGCTACATATGTTGAGAAGCCTAAACAGATTATTGACACCAAGGAACAAGAGCTGAGGACACGCACTATTCAGTGGGTCAAAGTGCTTTAAGAGAATCATGGATCGGAAGAAGCAACTTGGGAATTACGGGATCAAGTTCAGAAGAAATACCCGCACCTACTACCGGAGGTGAGTTTATCTCATTTGGAGGACCAAATGTCCTAAGGGGTGGAGAATGTAAGACCCTCACCCGAGAGACATCGATTAGTGTTAATTAAGTTGTGTCCTAGTTATAAGTGTGTTTAGTGGATTTGGACTTAGTTTTGGATTAGAATAGCTTTTATAATAGCTTTGGGGAATTTTGAGAGCCTTCTTGATTTGTGAGACCCTTTGGGGGTCCTTGTTATGGATTCACGTGAGCTTGGGGATTTAATCATGATTTCCTAAAATTATGTTTTTAATCCCGTTTGACTTATCTTATTATTCCCTACAACTTTCGTGTTGACCTCGTTTTCATTCGAGGGCCCGAAACCGGACTTTTATCGATTTGAGGGCAAAACAGTCTTTTTACCCAAAATCTGGACACGATTTTCAATGTCACCAAAACTTACAAAACATACACTTTTTGGAAACTAGATATTTCGTCGAACAACTTTGTCTTCTTCGTCGAATTCATTTGAGGTCCCGAGACGCATGTTTTTAGCCCGACGAATGTTTTAAGTTGTGGGACCCACTCTCTCCTTTGTATATATAGAGAACCCACCTTCCTCATTCCATTTGCTTGCCCTAATTCCTGCACAAGAGAAGCTCCTGCAGCAGCCACCTTTCTTTTTTTCTCCTTGTGTTCTTCCTCACAAATCTTCATCAAAGCTTGCTCAAATCGCGATGGAAGCTTCACAAATCTTTCTCCCCATTCCAAGAGCTTTCATTTGGTACCGTTTTTTATGAGATTCATAGACTTTGAACTCGTCCTTGGGCTAGCCTTGCTTATTTGAGGACCTTCTAGGTAAGAGCTCTTTTCCATCTCCTAGGTTCTTGTTCGTTGAGTCTTAGAGAAGCCCAATTTCGATTATTGAAAGATTTCGTTTTGGTTTGCTTGGATTTTGATATTCTAGGGTTGGATTTGGGGGTTTTTGTATAAGTGGTTGATTGTGAGCTTAAGAGGTGATTAGAGCTTAATTTGCTAGCTTTGGACCCAAGGCAAGTGGATGAATTGATGCATTTAATGTGAAAATCAGATTTATGCATTTCCTTAATTTTCTCATTTACGATTTGATTTGCTTAAATCATGATTTAGACTTGTCTTCTATTGTTTTCAAATGCACCTATTAAGGTGTCTTTCCATCTTTTGCAAATGTGCATAACTCTATGTCAAATTTGCATGGCCTATGTTATATTGGTTTCTAAGTTATTTGAATGGTAGGAAAAGGTAGTGTGCGGTGAATGTTTTGGAGATTCAAATGGTGGAATTGAAGTGTGGAGAATGAAAATTTTAATGTAGAAATGGTGGAGTTTTTAACTCAATATTGTATAGGGATCTGACCCTTAAAAATGAGAAAAGTTGGAGGAAGGAAGGACTGAAAATCTGCTTCAGAAACGCTGTGTTCGCAGCTATCGGTCAACTCGTCGGTCGACCGACATCCAACCGATAGCGAACCGACGGTTCTCGATTCCATTTCCAGAGAGCTGCAAACTTCTGAAACTTTATGATGCAGAGGTGTCGGCTAACCGACAGGTGACCGACACCGGTTCGGTCCCTATTCCAGAAAGCTGCAATCAGCCTGAATTTCCGTGGGTCAGCTGTCGGTGAACCGACATCCCCATGTCGGTCGACCGACATCCAACCGACAGACTCTCGGCTTCATTTCCAGATAGCTGCATTCTTTTCCACAAATTCTGATACTATAGTGTCGGCTGACCGACATGACCCTGCCGGCCGACCGACATGGCCCTGTCGGCTGACCGACATCAGCCGAGGAGCCAACCGATGGTCAATTTCTTCCTCGTTTCTTTCAGAGAACATATGAGACTATACTGTAGAAAAACCCTCATCACCCTAATCTCGTTAGAGGTCTTGTAACTTATCAATGTGTGTAAGGTCCCGGGTTGTCTCTAATTCTTTTGGAGTGCCAAATAAATATTTAATTGACAAACGAGACCCTATACACATTGATTTAAATCTCGAACCTTCCAACCCTTGGCCCGGGGATTTACAGAATCCATTTGTACCTGATTTTACCGGATTTCACTTGTAGATTTCACGTTTCATGCCTTGTAACTAGTCTTGCCCCGGATATGGTTTTTAGCATAATTACCATCTTGTTCTTGCTTGACCTGAAGCGATATGTCTTATGCTGATTAGCATCTTGCCCTGATATATATATGTACGTATCATTTTGTTTTCTTGCCCATGACCTATGAGTCGGCACCACTAAGCTTGGATGTACCTTAATGGTTTGATCCACCGGTTTGGAGATCCCCCTCTTGTCCTGCCAGCTGCATCATGGGTCTTATCTTGTATTGCTATCTGGTTCGCTACCATGTTCTTTTCTTGCTATATGTATATGATTATATAAATTCGTTGACTCTCTTCACCTCGTGTGACTGAGGTCAACGTCGTTATATCTCCTCACTTTGTGTGACCAAGAGCAACGCCCTGATAACTCTCATCACTTTTGTGAGAGAGGATTTAGCTTTGTGTGGTTGCCACCTTGTCAGTTCCTTATTCTTGGTAACTTATTGTTTTATATTGTTCATGCTTTTACCCATTAAATGATGCATTGTCTTTTACGAAATTCATTGTTTATACAGGTTTTCAATATGTTTTCTAAGGTATCATTATTTCAATGTATTATCATATCTTTTCACCTACCTGTCAGACCGTCGTGTCTGATCCATTTATTTTGGTACTCAGGTCCCTAACCAATTACCATTGAGGAGGAGCCTGAGGAGGCGGTCGGTGAACCGTAACGCGTCATAGAGTGGCAAGCTGATGATGTTATGTAGACATTCATTCAGGCTTTGAGAACGACACTTTTGGGAGCTTATGATTACATCATTTGGGTTTATTATTTTGTTATGTATTGGTCTTTGTTGACCATTATTTTGGGGGCAACTAATCAACTGATCTTTTGTATATACATTTAACCTTACTTTTGGGTAATATGCTAATGCTCATTGCTCATTCTGATATCTTGTCATATAAATTATAAGTCAGTCTTGTTTATGGAATGGAATAACACTACTATGATTTACTACATGCTTCCGCAATCTCGAATATGCGTTTGATATGTTTACATGTGAGATGATATGCATGGATAATCCTCACCGCGGAACCCTGTGGGAAATCACGTGCATGGATAAATGTTTTCTCAATTCCGTATGCGGATTAGCTAAAGAGATGCACGTGGCGTGGCATCATTAGTCCCGTTCCCGGATTTGGATTCCCTAACCCAGTCCGGGGTCGCGACAGACTGGTATCAGAGCGGGACATGTTTCAGGCAATTAAAAGGAACTAGAAATCTTAAGGACGTGGCGAGGATTCGTTAGATAGGATCGTGTGAGCAATGTGTAATCACCCTGTGCTTGATTTTCTATGCTAACAATTTGTTTTGCAGCGTTATGCCACCTCGCAAACGAGCAGCAAACAGTAACCACGTTGCTATTAACAGTGAGAATACAGGGCCTATTGAAGAGGATACACAGGATAACAATATGCAGAACCAATTCCAACAGATGATGCAAGCCATGTTAGACCAGTAACATCAAGCCAATGAGAACCAGGCAAGGTTACAGGCTCAAGCACATGAGACACAGGCCAAATTGCAAGAGCAGATGGCCAAGAAAGACGAAGATCACGCAAGGGAAATGGCTCGAATGCAGGCACAGTTGTTGGGTGTATTAGAAAGGAGGCCCGAGCATATTCCAGTTGTACCACCGGGTGTGGTCAACAATAGGGCAAATGACCCCAATGTGTTATATGAATGGTTCAGGAAGAGAGGCCCGAAGGAGTTCATGGGAACGGAGGATCCAATGACAGCAGATGACTGGCTTGAGCATACGGAGAACATCTTTGATATCTTCACGTGTACGGGCATAGAACGAGTACAACTTGCAACTTCTATGTTCACGGGCTTAGCAGATATATGGTGGAAGACCATTAAGGCAGAGTACAGGACAATAGCAGATGTACAGCAATGGACTAACTTCAAGAAAGAGTTTGGAGACAAATATGTACCAGCACATGTGAAGAAGCAAAAGGCAGCAGAATTTCAGCAACTTGTCCAAGGAAATATGACAGTCCTCGAATACCTCACTAAGTTTGAGAGATTGTCCCGATATGCTCCAGAGTTGGTAGATACAGCGGAGAAAAAGATAGCAAAGTCCCTTGAGGGACTTCATCCTATCATTGAAAGGGATGCTACCGGGATTACACCACCAGCAACATTTGAGGAAGCTATCAAGAGAGCCTATAAGTTTGAGAACTTCCACAACAAGATTCTCAGAGTTCAGGGAAAGGGTCAGGGCCACCAGCAGCAGAACAATCAATAGAGGAACAATCAGAATAAGAGGCCAAGGCAAGAGCTAAATGTGCAGAATCCATTGGTTTGCATCCACTGTGGGAAGAACCACGAAAGTGCTCAATGCCGTACTATGTCAGGAGCATGTTTCGGATTGCCCAAGGCATAACAGGCAGAATCAGCGACAACAGGGAGTACAACATCAGGCACCACCTCAAAATGCACTAGTAGCCCAGAATCAGGCAAGGCCACTATAGCGAAAGGCATCACAACAACAGTATAGGCCACAATAGCGACAACAACAACAGGCTCGTCAGTAAGGGCAAAACCAGAATCAGAATCAACGTCCTCAGAATCAGAATAGGAATGCATAGCAGGGTAGGCAACAGCAAGTCCAGAATAGGCCACACCAAAGGGCACAACTCTATGCTGTCAACAGAGCTGATGTAGAGGCAGAAGGCAACGTAGTGGAAGGTACACTTCTCATCTGTGGTTTTGATGCTAGGGTTTTGTTTGACCCTGGCTCTACTCACTCATTCCTATCTCCAAAATTTGCTAAGTTGATTGACATGCATTCGAGAGAATTGGATTTTATTTTGACTGTGACTACCCCTTTAGGTAAGGAAGTTATTTGTAGGACTTTTTACTCTAGTTGTCCAGTCAAAATAGGAGAAGTAGTGTTACCGGCAGATCTCATTTTATTGGAGATGCAGGATTTTGATGTCATCCTAGGGATGGATTGGTTAGCAGGATACCATGCTACTATGGATTGTTTCCATAAGACCCTAACTTTTATGTTAGAGGAGACCCAAGCGGGGGTGTTGTTTCAGGGAGAGAGGAGTAATCCTCGTACAGGGTTTCTTTCAGCGTTGAAGGCTGATAGACTTCTAAGAAGTGGATGTGAGGCATATTTGGCATTTATCACGGAGGATAAACGGTCCCAAGGGGTGGAGGAGATCCCTATTGTTTAGGAATTCCCGGATGTTTTTTCGGAGGAGATACCAGGTTTACCACCCCTCAGAGAGATAGATTTCATCATTGAGTTGTTACCGGGGACCGCTCCGATATCTATTGCACCCAACAGAATGGCTCCAGCAGAATTAGGAGAATTGAAGATTTAGTTGAAAGAATTGTTAGACAAAGGTTTTGTGAGGCCGAGTATTTCACCGTGGGGAGCACCGGTGTTGTTTGTGAAAAAGAAAGATGGTTCCATGAGAATGTGTATTGACTACCGGAGATTGAACCAAGTGACCATCAAGAACAAGTATCCATTGCCAAGAATAGATGAATTATTTGATCAGTTTCAAGGAGCTACTTACTTTTTGAAGATTGATTTGAGATCTGGCTACCATCAGTTGAGAGTAAGAGATTCAGATGTACCGAAGATAGCCTTTCGAACAAGATATGGACACTATGAGTTTCTAGTGATGCCATACGGTTTAACGAATGCACCGGCAGTGCTCATGGCATTGATGAACAAGATATTTGCAGAGTATTTGGATCAGTTCACAGTGGTGTTTATTGATGATATTCTGGTGTATTCCAAGACCAAAGAAGAGCATGAAGAACATTTGAGGATAGCACTCCAGTTTTTGAGGGAGAATCACTTATTTGCAAAACTCGGTAAGTGTGAATTTTGGTTGGACCAAGTCATATTTTTGGGTCATATTATCTCCAAGGAAGGACTATCAGTGGACCCATCCAAAATTGAAGCAGTTATAAATTGGGAAAGACCGAAGAATGAATCGGAGATCAACAGTTTTCTGGGATTAGCAGGATATTACCATGGGTTTGTACAAGGATTTTCGTCAATTGTGTCACCTTTGACGAAGTTGACAAGGAAGAATGCACCTTATGTGTGGACAGACAACAGTGAAGCTAGTTTCCAAGAGCTGAAGAAGAGATTGACAACAGCTCCAGTCCTTACTTTGCCATCCGGTAGCGGCGGTTTCACCATTTTTAAATATGCTTCCAATATTGGACTTGGATGCGTGTTGATGCAGGATGGTAAAGTAGTTGCTTATGGATCCCGGCAGTTGAAAGAGCACGAGAAGAACTATGCAACACATGATCTTGAGTTAGCAGCAGTTGTTTTAGCGTTGAAGATGTGGAGACATTATCTTTATGGAGAGAAGTTTGAGGTTCACTCCGACCACTGTAGTCTACAATACTTATTTTCCCAGAAAGAGTTAAACATGAGGCAGAGGAGATGGATGGAATATATCAAGGACTATGATTTTCCAATCAAGTATCACTCGGGGAAAGCGAATGTAGTTGCAGATGCCTTGAGCAGGAAGTCAGTTAGCATGGCAAGTCTTCGGGGAAGTTATGTTTTTCAGCAGTTCGAGGAGTTGGGAGTATATTTTCAGCCTCTAAGGAAGGGTGTTATGTTAGCAATTATGTCAGTGTCATAGCCTTCTTTCATTCAAAAGATCAAAGAGAATCAGTTGCAAGACCTAGAGTTGGCCAAAATTTTAGAGCACATAGCAGATCGTCTGGATTTTCGTGTTGTAGATGGAGTTTTGTACTACCGAGACCGTCTATGTGTACCTAACTTGGAGGACTTGAGGAATGATATCATGACAGAGGCTCACAATACCAAGTATTCCATACATCCGGGCAACACAAAGATGTACCAGAACTTGAAGAACAGATTTTGGTGGAACAACATGAAGAGGGAAATTGCAGCATTTGTCTCTCGATGTATGACATGTCAGTTGATCAAGGCAGAACATCAGAAGCCTCCAGGGTTGCTACGGCCATTAGAGATCCCGGAATGGAAATGGGAGCACATTACCATGGATTTCATCTCGGGATTGCCGAAGACTAGTAGACGCAATGATGTTATTTGGGTCATCGTGGACCGTCTCACCAAGTCAGCTCATTTCCTACCGATGAAGACTGGGAAGAAGATGCATATGTTGCCTTTGGCACAGTTGTTCGTCACAGAGATTGTCAGTCGACATGGACAACCAGTTTCCATCACATCCGATAGAGACAACAGATTCGTCTTGAGATTTTGGAAGACATTGCATGAGTCTATGGGTACGAAGTTACAGTTCAGCACAACCTATCACCCACAGACCGATGGTCAGTCAGAGAGGACAATTCAGACACTTGAGGACATGCTCAGAGCTTGTGTGTTAGATTTCAAGACTTAGTGGGATGAAGCCTTACCGTTGTGTGAGTTTGCTTACAACAACAGTTTCCACTCGAGTATAGGGACGGCGCCTTTTGAGGCTATCTATGGCAGAAGGTGTAGGACACCTGTTTGTTGGGAAGAAGTTGGCACCCGCAATTTCCATGGACCTACCATTGTTAGTGAGACAAGTGACAAGGTCAAATTGATCTAAGAACGTCTGAAAGTAGCTCAGAGTAGGCAGAAGAGCTATGCAGATTCTCACAGAAAGGACTTACAGTTCAAAGAAGGAGATAAGGTTTTATTGAAAGTGTCACCTACTCGTGGAACATTGAGGTTTGGGCAGAAAGGTAAGTTATCTCGGAGATACATCGGACCGTATGATATTGTGAGTAGGATTGGTGATGTGGCTTACAGATTAGCCTTACCACCCGAACTCTCCGGCGTACACAACGTTTTTCATGTATCTATGTTGAAGAAGTACGTCCCCGATAGATTGCATATACTCCGTTATGAGCCGTTGGAAATCAGAGAAGATGCTACATATGTTGAGAAGCCTAAACAGATTATTGACACCAAGGAACAAGAGCTGAGGACACGCACTATTCAGTGGGTCAAAGTGCTTTAGGAGAATCATGGATCGGAAGAAGCAACTTGGGGATTACGGGATCAAGTTCAGAAGAAATACCCGCACCTACTACCGGAGGTGAGTTTATCTCATTTGGAGGACCAAATGTCCTAAGGGGTGGAGAATGTAAGACCCCGACCCGAGAGACCTCGATTAGTGTTAATTAAGTTATGTCTTAGTTATAAGTGTATTTAGTGGATTTGGACTTAGTTTTGGGTTAGAATAGCTTTTATAATAGCTTTGGAAAATTTTGAGAGCCTTCTTGATTTGTAGGACCCTTTGGGGGTCCTTGTTACGGATTCACGTGAGCTTGGGGGTTTAATCATGATTTCCTAAAATTATGTTTTTAATCCCGTTTGACTTATCTTATTATTCCCTACAACTTTCGTGTTGACCTCGTTTTCATTCGAGGGCCCGAAACCGGACTTTTATCGATTTGAGGGCAAAACAGTCTTTTTACTCAAAATCTGGACACGATTTTCAATATCACCAAAACTTGCAAAACATACACTTTCTGGAAACTAGATATTTCGTTGAACAACTTTGTCTTCTTCGTCGAATTCATTTGAGGTCCCGAGATGCATGTTTTTAGCCCGACGAATGTTTTAAGTTGTGGGACCCACTCTCTCCTTTGTATATATAGAGAACCCACCTTCCTCATTCCATTTGCTTGCCCTAATTCCTGCACAAGAGAAGCTCCTGCAGCAGCCACCTTTCTCTTTTTCTCCTTGTATTCTTCCTCACAAGTCTTCATCAAAGCTTGCTCAAATCGCGATAGAAGCTTCACAAATCTTTCTCCCCATTCCAAGAGCTTTCATTTGGTACCGTTTTTTAGGAGATTCATAGACTTTGAACTCGTCCTTGGGCTAGCCTTGCTTATTTGAGGACCTTCTAGGTAAGAGCTCTTTTCCATCTCCTAGGTTCTTGTTCGTTGAGTCTTAGAGAAGCCCATTTCGATTATTGAAAGATTTCGTTTTGTTTTGCTTGGATTTTGATATTCTTGGATTGGATTTGAGGGTTTTTGTATAGGTGGTTTATTGTGAGCTTAAGAGGTGATTAGAGCTTAAATTGCTAGCTTTAGACCCAAGGCAAGTGGATGAATTGATGCATTTAATGTGAAAATCAGATTTATGCAATTCCTTAATTTTCTCATTTATGATTTGATTTGCTTAAATCATGATTTAGACTTGTCTTCTATTGTTTTCAAATGCACCTATTAAGGTGTCTTCCCATCTTTTACAAATGTGCATAACTCTATGTCAAATTTGCATGGCCTATTGTCGCGACCCCGGACCGGGACTAGGGGAAAAGGGGCCGAGTCTGGGATCGGGACAAAGGTGGGGGTGATGCCGCGCCACGTGCATCTCTTTGGCTAAACCGCACACGGAATTAAAAGAACATTTGTCCGTGCACGTGATTTCCCACAGGGTTCCGCGGTGAGGATTATCTTTACACATAATCTCACATATAACCATATCAAATATATTCTCAAGATTGCGGAAGCGTGTAGCAAACCATACTAATACCATTCAAATCCATAAACAAGACTGATTTATGGTTAACATGACAAGATATCAGGATGAGCAATGATCAAGCATATTTTCCCCAAAAGTAAAGTTAAGTATATTTACAAAATATCAGTTGATTAATGCCCCAAAATAACGGTCAACAAAGACCGTACAACCAAATGAAACCTAAAATAAAGATATCATAAATTCCCAAAGTGTATCGTTCTCAAGGCAAGGCCGAATGTCTACATGACATCATCGGCTTGCCACTCAATCACTCACTGCGGTTCACCGACCGCCTCCTCCGGCTCCTCCTCAACGGCAATAAGCTCGGGACCTGAGTACCAAAATAAATGGATCAGACACGACGGTCTGGCAGGTGGGTGAAAAGATATAACATCAATTCAAAACAATGATGCCTTTAGAAACATAGTAGAATCTAGATAAACAATAAATTTTCATAAAAGAATGATGCCTCATGTAAAAGAGATACGTATGCGATAAAATCATGTAGAGGTACCAATGATTCGGGGACTAACAAGATGGCAACCACACAAAGCTAAATCCTCTCTCACAAAAGTGATAAGAGCACATCGGGACATTGACCTCAGTCACACGAGGTGAGGAGAATCAACGACGTTAACCTCAGTCACACGAGGTGAGGAGAGTCAACGATTTTTATATAATAAACACATATAATACTCTGCGGGACCACGGTAGCGAACCGGGTATATCGGGGCGAGGCGGGAGCCATGCTGCAGCGGGTATAACTGAAGGGGGATATCCAAACCGGTGGATCAAACCGATAGGGTTATCCAAGCTTAGTGGTGCCGACTCATAGGTAACATGCGAAATCAAAACAAATAAATACACATAACGGGGCGGGAACTCATAGGTACAAAACGTATAAAAGTCGGGACGGGTCTAAACGAATTAACAATATGGTAACACAATGTTCTCGGTTCGAGAGTACTCACAAATCACGATTGAAATCTCAAAATAGGGGATTGATTGAAAGTCAAATACAAATAGTTTCCAATATCTTTACAGGATAACAAAAGGGTTTCTAGAATTGAATCAGTGCGAATAGGGTCCCGTATGTCGGTTATGATGAAATTTTGTTACTCTTTAAGAGTTAGGGACATTCCGGGTCCTTATACACATTGGTCAATCTAGAAGGCCTCATGGAATCTCCATGATGAGGTTCCTCCTTCTTCCGGACTTCATATAACGCCTTACATGGCATTGGGGCTCCATATGATACCTCCCCATGCCTAAAAAATAAGTTTCAAACCCTTAGGCATTGACCCATGACAGACAGGCAGTTCGCTCGAGCGAACTGGGAGGTTCGCTCGGGCGAACAGCTCTCTGTTTGGGGTTCGCTCGAGCGGACCTGCTCAGATTACGTTGGATCAGGTTGGCTCGAGCGATCAGAGGGTTGGCTCGAGCCAACGAGGTTCTGTGACGGGTTCGCTCGAGCGATGTGTCACGGTCGCTCGAGCGAACTGTCCAGAAACTCATTTCTGTGTACAGTCCGTTCCTTCCTTTTCTCCCCCTTTCATTATCCTTTGGGCATCCTTTTATACATACAATTAAGGGTCTCAAACCTTCCTTTCAACCCATTCATTTCATCATCAACTCCTCTAATAACCATTCCAATAAATCATTCATCTCTTCATCACTTCCACTTCATTCAATGCAAGACATCTCCATTAGATGAAAATCCATAAATGATCATAAATGATCTAAAAGCAAGACAATAAAACATATGTTCTCCAAGAGAACTATAAGTAGTCTAATATTATGCATGTTTCCAAAATCATGAAAACTCATAAAGATGACTTGGGTAAAAGCAATAAATGAGGGTTCAAATCTTTAATAGCAATAAAACAAGAAATAAATCCATTCATCCACTTGCCTTGGGTCCAATGCAAATCAAATCGAGCTCTAGACACCTCTTAAGTCCACAATCAAACACCTATGCACAAAACCCCCAAATCCAAACCCTAAATTATCAAAATCCAAGTAAAACAAGACGGAATTTTCCAATAAATGAAATGGAGTTTCCCTAGGGCTAAACAAACAAGATTATAAAACTTTTAGGAAGATCACTTACAAGGAAGCTCTTCAAAAAGTAAGGTGTTGTCCAAAGGAAGTCTTGGAGTGGGCGGTTTTCTTCAAAAATGGTGTCAAGATGAAGCCCTTGAGATGAGGAAGAAGATTGTAGCCTCTAATTTTCCATTAGCACTAGCTTAGTGGGGGATTGAGAATGAAGAAGCAAGAAAAAGATAAGGGGAAAACCCTTAGGGCTGGGATTTCTCTTCTCCTCTAGTTTTTTTGCCAGAAATGGGAAAAAGGAAAAGAAGCTTTCTATATTTAGTAAGTGAGGATGGGGCCCACAACTTAAAAGACTTCTCGGGCTCAAAACATGGTTTTCGGGGCTTCAAATGAATTCAACGAAGAAGACAAAGTTGATCGGCAAAATTTCTAGTTTCCAAAAAGTATATATTTTGCACACTTTGGTGACATTGAAATTGGTATCCAGATTTTGGGTAAAAAGACCATTTTGCCCTCAATTAGTGAAAAATCGGGTTTAAGGTCCTCGAATGAAAACGATGTCATCAGGGAAGTTGTAGGGATTAACAAGATAAGTCCAATGGGGTTAAAACACGATTCTTGAAAATCATCGGTAAACCCCCAATCTAGCACAATTCGTAACAAGAACCCCCAAAGGGTCCCACAAGTAAAAAGGCTCTCCAAATTCCCCAAAGCTATTATAAAAGTTATTCTAATCCCCAACTAATCCAAAAACCACTAAACACACTTAAACTAAAACACAACTTAATCAACTATAAACGAGGTCTCTCGGGTCGGGGTCTTACACCTATGTTATATTGGTTTCTAAATGATTTGAATGGAAGGAAAAGGGAGTGTGCGGTGAATGTTTTGGAGATTCAAATGGTGGAATTGAAGTGTGGATAATGGAAATTTTAATGTAGAAACGGTGGAGTTTTTAACTCAATATTGTATAAGGATCTGACCCTTAAAAATGAGAAAAGTTGGAGGAAGGAAGGACTGAAAATCTGCTTCAGAAACGCTGTGTTCGCAGCTATCGGTCAGCTCGTCGGTCGACCGACATCCAACCGACAGCGAACCGACAGTTCTCGATTCCATTTCCAGAGAGCTGCAAACTTCTGAAACTTTATGATGCAGAGGTGTCGGCTAACCGACAGGTGACCGACACCGGTTCGGTCCTAATTCCAGAAAGCTGCAATCAGCCTGAATTTCCATGGGTCAGCTGTCAGCTGATCGACATCCCCATGTCAGTCGACCGACATCCAACCGACAGACTCTCGGCTTCATTTCCAGAGAGCTGCATTCTTTTCCACAAATTCTGATACTGTAGTGTCGGCTGACCGACATGACCATGCCGGTTGACCGACATGGCCCTGTCCGCTGACCGACATCAGCCGAGGAGCCAACCGATGGTCAATTTCTTCCTGGTTTCTTTTGGAGAACATATGAGACTATACTGTAGAAAAACCCTCATCACCCTAATCTCGTTAGAGGTCTTGTAACTTATCAATGTGTGTAAGGTCCCGGGTTGTCTCTAATTCTTTTGGAGTACCAAATAAATATTTAATTGACAAACGAGACCCTATACACATTGATTTAAATCTCGAACCTTCCAACACTTGGCCCGGGGATTTACAGAATCCATTTGTACCTGATTTTACCGGATTTCAGTTGTAGATTTCACGTTTCGTGCCTTCTAACTAGTCTTGCCCCGGATATGGTTTTTAGCATAATTGCCATTTTGTTCTTGCTTGACCTGAAGCGATATGTCTTATCTTGATTAGCATCTTGCCCTAATACATATATATATGTACGTATCATTTTATTTTCTTGCACATGACCTATGAGTCGGCACCATTAAGCTTGGATGTACCTTATCGGTTTGATCTACCGGTTTGGAGATCCCCCTCTTGTCCTGCCAGCTGCATCATGGCTCTTGTCTTGTATTGCTATCCGGTTCGCTACCGTGTTCTTGTCTTGCTATATGTATATGATTATATAAATCCGTTGACTCTCTTCACCTCGTGTGACTGAGGTCAACGTCGTTGTATCTCCTCACTTTGTGTGACTGAGAGCAACGCCCTGATAACTCTCATCACTTTTGTGAGAGAGGATTTAGCTTTGTGTGGTTGTCACCTTGTCAGTTCCTTATTCTTGGTACCTTATTGTTTTATATTGTTCATGCTTTTACCCATTAAATGATGCATTGTCTTTTACGAAATTCATTATTTATACAGGTTTTCAATATGTTTTCTAAGGTATCATTATTTCAATGTATTATCATATCTTTTCACCTACCTGCCAGACCGTCGTGTCTGATCCATTTATTTTGGTACTCAGGTCCCAAACCAATTACCATTGAGGAGGAGCCCGAGGAGGCGGTCGGTGAACCGCAGCGCATCATAGAGTGGCAAGTTGATGATGTCATGTAGACATTCGTTCAGGCTTTGAGAACGACACTTTTGGGAGCTTATGATTACATCTTTTGGGTTTATTTTTTTGTTATGTATTGGTCTTTGTTGACCATTATTTTGGGGGCAACTAATCAACTGATCTTTTGTATATACATTTAACCTTACTTTTGGGTAATATGCTAATGATCATTGCTCATTCTGATATCTTGTCATATAAATTATAAATCAGTCTTATTTATGGAATGGAATAACACTACTATGATTTACTACATGCTTCCGCAATCTCGAATATGCGTTTGATATGTTTACATGTGAGATGATATGCATGGATAATCCTCACCGCAGAACCCTGTGGGAAATCACGTGCACGGATAAATATTTTCTCAATTCCGTGTGCGGATTTGCTAAAGAGATGCACGTGGCGCGGCATCATTAGTCCCGATCCCGGATTTGGATTCCCTAACCTTGTCCGGGGTCGCGACAAAACTCATTCTCAAAGTACAAAATCGCCATATTTAAGCTAATACAAAATTCCTTGAATTTCATTGGAGCTTCCAAAAATTATCATGATGACTTTAATGCAAGTATAAAAGTTTAATTCCTTTTGAAGAATGGATTGACCTATTGTATATATCTTATTGTTTGGGTTACGTTGGTGAAGAGGAATCGTCGATCGCATTACAGATTGCCCAAATATCACCCGTTGAAAATTAATGGTTGAGATTGATCAATTGGAAAAATAATGGAGTGGGCGTGCTATGGGTCGGGTCTGCCTAGCTTGATTTGCAATAAAGTTTGTTTTGACTTATTTTTCATTGTTGAAGTGATCGGATTTGGGTCGAATCAAGCCCAATAGTAGAAGCTAGGCTCAAGTTTGGCACGTGTCAAGAGTGTGAGCACATGTGAGACGGTCTTCTCCCTTTCAATTTCCTTGGTCCCTATGCAAAGAATAAATAAAGGGGAATAAGGCTCTTAATTACTGCTCGACTATAACAAAGACAAGAGAAGAAGGAGCGATGGCATTATGATGAGGTTTGACGAGGATGCTACTGGAAAGGTCCACACCACGTGATGGTGAGACAATGGTGCAGAGAAGGAGGTGGTGCAGAGAAGGAGTTCTGACAAACTTGATGCTGACAGCGATGATGGCAACGTCCTGCTACTGGAGATGCTGATGCCAGTGATTGAAGATGCCACGTGTAAGACCCCGATTCTTTTTATTCATGATTAGTGCCTAATTAATGATAATTAGGTGCTACTCAAGTTATTTTGTGTGTGTGAACGTAATTAGGTAGATTAGAGGGGTTTTAAATCAAGCTAGGTAGTTAGAGGACCTTTCTGTAATTATAGGAGTAAGAAGTTGGTCGTAATTTCAGAAATAGGGTGATTCTGGGTTCGTTGGGTATAACATCTCATCCTGAGCAATCTTCGTTCTTTGACTAAACCCATTTAAGGCCTCTAAGACCCATATCTAGCCCAATACCTCAGATCCCATAACTCATTTAAGCTACTGGACTTATTTATAACTTCCAGAATTTTCCACTAATACACAACCTCAACCAAATCAACTCTCACTGTCTTGGTGCTTGAACTCAACTAGAGCTCTTTTTTTTCTCACCACTCCATCACTTCTTAGTTCCAACTAATTAAGGAGTTGTTGCATGTTGGACTCTTCAAGCCTAAGACAACCTTCTTCCTCAACTTCTTCTCCAAGCTCTAGACTTTCTTCCTTTCACTCTATTTGTAAGTCTTTCACTCCCAGATGTTTCCTCTAACTTAAGATCTGTTAGAGAAGCCAAAATTTGGTGCATGCAAGCTCATCCCATCCCATTGTGTTCTTTCACCATTGTAGGAGATTGGTTGAGCTAGAGATTTGGGGGATTTTATATTTTTAACTTCACTTGAGTGAAGACTAACTTGGAATCATTTTAAATTGTGAAGAGCACTCTTCTAAGGCAAGTAAGCACTAATAATGTCATGCATGCAAGTTTACTTGATGATTCTTTACATGATTCATGTCTTAGAAAACCCTTTACAAGCTTCATGTTTTATTTTGTTGACTTCATGGAATGGGACTATGAATTCTTTTATGTCGATGTATCTGTAGTTTTAAATGAGGTTCAGAAGTTAAATTTGTGTCCAAATAACAGGTACCTGAAGCTTGAATGAAGTGGGAAAGAAGTACCCCACCTAAAACAAACCATTTCAGGCTCGAGCTTCAGAAATCTTAAAAACTCGCCATGGATCTCTTCACGGTTAACCGTGAGCCGACTGTAAAACCAACTGAAATGCACTATAGTGGCTTTTGCAAAATCAAAATTTTGGGACTTCTGTTCTACAGCTGACCATAGGTGTCCCCACGGTTATCCGCAAAGCTAACCATGAGGTCACTGTGGAGCCCATTTCAGTCTCACGGTTAGAAAGACAGAACTGTGTAAATTTTGGGGTTTGAACCGTGGCTAACCATAGGTCAACCACGACTAATCGTGAGTTGACCTTACAGGGGCTGTGAAACTCAACCTGAGACTTAGGTCTCAAGTTCTGCCTTAACGGCTAACCATGACCGACCCATGGTTAACCATGGAGCCCCTTACAGCTAACCATCAGGTAAGCGTGAAGCAACCGTGAAACCCATGATTTGTTATAAATCTTTGGACCTAGTTTGGAACCTTAATGTTGGAACACATGAACCCTAATTAAGGCTTAATGGACTGTGCTAGTCATATAGGTGATGTTTGAGCTCACATACGCCGACAAGGATGTCCAGAACATGGTATTCGATTATGATATACCAAATGTGTTAACCTAAGGTATTCGATGTCCATAAATTCAAGTAACGTCAAGGTTAAGGTATAGTCCAGAGACATCAGAGGCCCTAGGACTACACGTAGTTGGATAGTGATGCTAATGGCACTCCAGACCATAGGATTAGACTGTAATTTACTTCATGACTCAACCTCAATCTGTTATGCATGCATTTACAACATTCTGGATATTTGCATCATATGTTCATGCATCTATATATGTTCCTCATGCCTTCTTGTTATATACTTGGATTATGCATCATGTCTTGTATTGTTGTTTACTTAAGTCCTACATGTTTATGTATGTTCACTCATGCTTTCGTATACTCAATATGCTTAATTATCATCTGTTATGCTTTGTTAGAGTATTCATTTATGTGTACACTTTATGTTCATGTAATCCAACCCGGTTATATCATTATTTAAGTCGGCATCACTCAACTTCAATCCTATCACAATTGGACCCAGTTGAGTGTGGGTTTAGAATATTTGTTACACTAGCTACAACATAGTATGTATTATGGGGGTGTATCTGTGCTCCGGTACCACTTTGGAAATCTGTTATGTTGGCTAATCTATACTCCTTGTGATACCATCCGGACTATGATATCTGTTTCGTGCTCTCATCATTGGTCACGCGATATGCAACCAACGTGAGAGAATATAGCACATGTAGAATGTCATTTTATTAGGACATATTGTTCGACACTATCACACATGATTCGTTATGTCACATGCTTATTCATGCATAATATGCCTAGTTTACACCTCATTGACATCTTTATGATCGTCTATCAATTTTACTCATTTGTGCAAGTAATCATGTACCAACCTAAAAGCTTAAGCTGATAGGTGGCAGGCCCAAACAAGTATATGAAGACATGTCCAACACAAGACTTAGGCCAACACTCCCCGTTATGTACCTAACCAATACGCTAAAAGCCCCAGGACTGATGGAATGCGTCAAATTACGTCTTATAACCATTTAGGACTGTAACATACCACCATGCTTCCACAGCCGATGTCCTCAGCGGTTCTCACTCTAGTGGCATGTAGCCATTTTTCTCCTCTACGGACGGCTCACACTCTGCTCCAGGTATCCCTCTCTGCAGTGGCTTTCACTCTAGCGATAGGTAGCCATTTTCTCTATTTTTTTGGACGGCTCTCATTCTAGTCCAGGTAGTCCTTTCCGTTACTCAAACCCGAGACATGGTGGTTGACTCTGATACCAAATGTTATGTACCTAACCAATAAGCCAAAAGCCCCAAGACTGATGGAGCACGACAAATTAAGTCTTATAACCATTTAGGACCATAACATACAGCCGTTGTGGGCATAACTTGCATGGCTCTACATGGCTTAGGTGCTAGGTGTGGAATAAGTCTCTTAAACAAGTCATATTTTGTTTTCTCCTCTCTTAGTAGTTGCTATTTGTTAGGTGGGTTGTTGCTTTTTATTTGTTGCTTATTGCTAGTTTATAGGAGGTGGGTTATTCATTTTCTTTTGTTACCGCTGTATGATGATGCCTATAAGTAAGTAGGCAGCGATCAATAAAGATTGTCTGGAACTTATGAAGTAATATGTGAGTTTGGTTTCCCTCGAAGAGAACTTAGACCGTGAGGTGGGTTGTCAAACCTTTGAGGAGGCACACAACACACTCCCCGTCACATGCAGGCCCAACAGATTTCATGGACAGGCATGCCACATTGGCTACACAAGAACGACATGAGCCACGTAGGCTATGTAAGACCCCGACCCGGGAGACCAAGATCAGTATTAATTGAGCTGTGTTTTATCTCTAAGTATGTTTAACAGATTTTGATTAATTTTTGGATTAGAATAGCTTTTATAATAGCTTTGGGGAATTTTGAGAGCCTTCTCGATTAGTGAGACCCTTTAGGGGTTCCTTTGGTGACTTTGCTTGGAACTTGGGGGACTATTCGAGATTTCTTAAATCCGTATTTTAACTCTATTTGACTCATCTCGTTGATCTCCACA
Source organism: Litsea cubeba (assembly GCA_012931725.1). Taxonomy (NCBI): domain Eukaryota; kingdom Viridiplantae; phylum Streptophyta; class Magnoliopsida; order Laurales; family Lauraceae; genus Litsea; species Litsea cubeba. The sequence continues at coordinate 22,577,210 of CM022947.1, read as the reverse complement.
ACTTTCATGTTGACTCCATCGCCGTTCGAGAACTCGAAATCCGACTTTTCTCAAATTGAAGGCAAAACAGTCTTTTCATACCAAAATCTGGACACAATTTTCAATGTCACCAAAATCCATGAAACATATACTTTTTGGAAACTAGAGATTTCGTCGATCAACTTTTCATTCTTCGTCGAACTCATCCGAGGTCCCCAAAGCCATGTTTTTAGCCCAACACTCTTTTTAAGTTGTAGGACCCACCTCCATTTGGTATATAAAGAGAACTCCTTCACTCTCAATCTCTTCTTGCTTGATCTTTTTCTTCCTCTTGCTTCTTCATCTCAAATCCTCTACCAACCTTGCATCAATTGAGAAATGGACTTCACCTCCATCTTCTCCTTCATGGGAACTTCATCTTGGTACCATTTGTAGAGAAATCCATCAACCTTGAGCTTTTCTTTGAGCTAATCTTTGTTATTTGAAGAACTTCCAAGTGAGTAATCTTCCTAATCCCCTAGATTTGTGTTTGTTTAGCCCTAGAGAGGCTTCACCTCTCTTCTTGCAAGCTCTCTCTTCCCCTTGCTTGGTTTTCTTTATATTCTAGGGTTTCTTATGGATGGATTTGGGGGTTTTTGGTGTAGATTGGTGTTGTGGCTTGGAGAGTGTGATTAGAGCTTTTTTTTTTTTTTTTTGACCTAAGGCAAGTGGATGAATGGATTAATTGGTTTTATTATGTTTTGTGCATAACTTGATTTCTCATTAATATTTTGAAGGCTTAAGCCTTGCTTAATAGTATGGTTTCTATTGATTTTGGAATGTACTCCTTGGTGCATCTTATTATCTTGTTTATCTCTTGAGAAAATGTTGCATGGATTTGTGTTGAATCTTAAATGGCTAAATGTGGATTTCTATGGGTTCTTTTCTCTTGTGATAGAAATGGATGGAAAGGAGTTGATTGGGTGCATATGTTGAGGGTTTTTTATGAAGGATTATACGGGGTTTAACAGAGATTTTGAGACCCCCAAATATGTGTTGATTGGCTTCTCAAAGTTGTATGAAAAGAGAAGAAGAAGAAGAAGAGCCAAACTCCACTTTTGAAATCAGTTTATGGACAGTTCGCTCGAGCGACCTTGACACATCGCTGGAGCGAACCCCAAACAAAAACTGGTTGGCACGAGCCAACCTGACCTAGGAAGGTTCGCTCGAGCGAACCCCTCCCAGAGAGTTCATGGCTCGATCGAACCTTCGATCCGCTCGAGTCATCTGTGCTGTAATGTAGGAATTATGTTAGGAAGTCTGAAAACATGATTTTTAGGCTTGGGGAGGCTTGTTTGGAACCCCGATACATTGGTGAGATCGAGGGAGTGTTGTATGGAGTCTGGAGCCCATCATAGAGATTCGTTAAGGGTTTTTGGACTTGTCAATGTGCATAGGGATCTGGAATGTCCTTAATTCTGATAGAGTACCAAGGGTATATCAAATCTGACATACGAGACCCTATTCACACTGATTTAAATCTTAGACCCTCAACGCTTGACCCAGAAATTTATAGAAAATCCATTTGTGCTTTATTTTACCCGAATTCCACTTGTACTCATTAAATTTCAAGTCATATGACTAGTTATACCCCGGAAACACTAAAATCATGTTTTTGGCATTTTGCTAACCCATTTATGCCTAACCCGATACAAATGTGTCATTGTGCCTTTGGGCATCCCGTTCCGTTTATATATGTACTTGTTTTGATTTATTGCATGTGACCTATGAGTCAGCACCACTAAACTTGGACAACCTTGTCGGTTTTATCCACCGACTTTGAGATCCCCCTCACATCCCGCCAGCTGCAACCTGAATCCCGTTCTCGTCCCGATACCAGGTTCGCTACCGTGGTCCCGTATAGTATTATATGTATTTATATTTGATCGTTGACTCTCCTCACCTTGTGTGATTGAGGTCAATGTCCCAATGTGCTCTCATTACTTTAGTGAGAGAGGATTTAGCTTTGTGTGGTTGCCATCTTGCTAGTTTCCCGATCCATTGGTACCTCTCCTTTTTTTTTACTGTAAATGTCTTTTCTAATAAATGATGCATCTCTTTTATGAAATTCATTATTTATACAGGTTTCAATATTTTTCTGGGGTATCATTGTGTTACTTTATTATTGATGGACCGCGCTTCTGCCGCTTGACGCTTACTGAGGTCGGTGGACGTGAGAGTCTGTGGGGTACGACCCTTTCGTGCTCGGGAGGGCAAAACGAGCATCAATATTTTTTTTTGGTGGGTGTGCCAGATTTTCTACTCTACTTGGAATTTCAAGTGGTGGTCCGGAGATCCACCTTCGCAAGTAGAAAAGGAAATCAACTTCTGTCAAGTTTTTATTGCACATATAAAGAAAAGAGACATGTTTTTGAAATGCCGTAAAAGGAGATTTCATTTGTTTTGCAGTGAAAGGCGATGTTTGCCGTAAAAGGCGGTTTTTTTGCCATGAAAGGCAATTTTTGACATTTATAGCCGATTTACAATTTTTATCAATAGTGAAAGACAAGAGTTGTGATTTTTTGTATCTTTAAACAATACAACATACAATGAAAAGCAAGAAAAGGAGGATCTAACTTCTCAGAAGATTGTGGGGGACTCGTTCAGATTGACGGTTGCAAGCCATGTTTGGACTTCGCCATCATCCATGTAGATGAGAACAGAGGATGCTCTTGATTCACTTGGCTCGACTTAACCTCGGATTTTTAGAGGACAAAGACCAAGAGGAGGTCCTATATCCAATAAACAACTAAGTAGACGGGCTGAAAAGCCACGTCTAAGCCATGTAGACAGAAGGAGAAGGCAAAGGACCTTGGAGGGGGGGGGGCTTTTGTCACCTTGTAGCAGTGGTCGATGCAGAACTTCAGCGGAGTTTTCTCTCTTTTTCTGGATGACTGATGGAATTTTCGAGACCCTTTTCCGTGCTTGGATTTCTGGATCTGTTCTTCTTAGAATGCTCTCCTATTTATAGGCCTTTGGTAGCCATTTAGGAGAGTTTATGGGTCTTAAATGCATTAAAGCCACATAATGGGAGGAGTTACAAGTTTTAATTCACTTATTTTGTAACTCCTTTTCCTTGGCTTCTGATTCGCCGGCGGAGAATTAGGAGCATTTAATTGCTTTTAATCTTCATGATGGGAGGAGTTACATGGGTTAAATGCCATGAAACCTTTGACTTGTAACTCTCGTTTGCTTGCTTTTGATTGGGCCGTCCAAAATAACGAGTTAATGACCACATTAATTTCCATAAACGGGTCAATTAACATCATTAAGTGGTCGCCTGGGCAGTTGAAGAATCGCGGGCCGTGCCGCGTGTTTTGGAATTCTTCTTGCGATAATCGACGATGGATCTTCATGCTGATCGACATCGGATGACCATGCAAATTTAGACATTGATTGCTACTAGTGAGCCGGTGCCACCTGTCCAATCAATTTCTCGATCGATCGGGCAAAAAGTGCACTTTCTTGGTCTACCAATTGGCGATCAATGATGATTTGATACTCTCAAAGACGGACCCGTGATGTTGACGAAGATCGACAAATTTGGTGCCTCGAAAGTCAGAATTTTGGAAAACCACAGAGGCCGAAAATCTCGAAACGCGAAAAAGGAGCCAAAAATACCCTTTTGGCTGAAATCCGGCGACCCGGATTTCCAGGGTCGCCGGGGACCATGCACCCAGGGTTGTCGGCAACCATGGGGACTTGGTCCTTTTTAGTCGCCGATTTTTGACCTTTTCTTCTGTCTTATCCGATTCTTTTTTTCTTTGGTATTTTTCCTGAGATTTTTGTACATTTATTGGCCTAATTTCCCTTTAGAAAACTTGATGAGAATCCTTGTAATTTGGAGTGAAAAGTTTCCAATTTTCCGAGAAAGCCGAAGACTTTATCGCGCAGAGTTGCCAATTTGCCGTCAGAAGCCAAAACTGGGCCAAACGTTGTCGAAATGACCTGAAACTTGAGGTGAAGCCTCTTGAGCAATAAATAAGACCAAGCATAGGCTTTTGTATCAGTTTTGAAGCCGTGCGGGGTCCTGTCGCCAGTAGACTTGATTCTTTCGCGAGGAAGATATCGCGCTTTGATGTGCGGTCAACCGATGTCTGATTGACCTGAAATTTGAGAGGGAGTCTATTGGAGTCATTTTGAGATGATCCATTAGCTCCGATTTGGAAACCATGGTCACGGGGAGCTTCACCGCTGGGAGGCCTAACTTGGCTTCCGATAGTCAAAGTCTGGTCTAATGTTGTCGAAATGACCTGAAACTTGACATGTAGCACTTTGTAAGTATTCTAAAGCCGCACATGTGCTCTATTTGATGAATTATGGCCTCAGTGGTTCTCGCCGTCGAGAGGCTTGATTTTGTTGTTTGAGGGTTGATGTAGAGTCAACCGTTGTCGGTTTGACCTGAAACTTAGCGTGGAGCCTTTTGGAGGTATTTCGAGACCATCCATAGGCTCTGATCGAAGATCTGATGTTTTTGATGCTGTCGCTACCCCAGGAGCTCCTGTTCATCAGTTGAAAGAGTGAAGTTAGGCCAAACAATGTTGAAATGGCCCGAAACTTCATGTGTACTCCTCTCTTGGCTGTCTTAAAGGATCTTGCAATTTTTGTTTGATTCTGACAAGATTTGATTTTTTGGAAGTACCATTGCCTGTTTGTGGTAGGCTGCGGCTTCGTGTAGCTTCTTTGATCTTGACGAGGCAAAGCAACATTTTGTCAACAAATGCCCCCTCGAGGTACAGCGATAAGTTTTTTAACTTTTTTAGTCGATGTGTCTCGAAGAGAGTTTTGAAGGAGAACTTCTGACTTAACCAAGAGTCTTTGAGCAGTCTTTCTTTTGGTAGAGTAACCTTTCGAGCTTTCAGGGGAATTTTATGGTAGTGAAAGAGATCACGTACAATCTCAAGGCAAAGTTTTGAAAATTACATGATGGATTTGGATTTGGGTTTTTGTTTTTGACCTTATGACCTAACAAGATGTATGTGGCAGGTTATGGGGTCGGGTTTGGTTTTGACCTTGTGACCCAACAAGTTGTATATGACAAGTTGGGGGGTCAGTTTTGGTTTTGATCTTGTAACCTAACAAGCTGTATGTAGCGAGTTAGGGGATCAGGATTTGGATTTTGGTTTTAGCCCTATGACCTAACAAGCTGTATGTGGCAAGTTAGGGGACCAGGATTTGGTTTTTTATGAAATGTCAATTTCAAGATTTTGGCTCAATTTGGTATATGAGGCTGGATGGTTTGATTTTTGGAAGCTCGTGAGGCTTGGAAAAAAAATTTTGCATGGTCCAATCAACTCAAAAAGAGGCATGGAACCATTTTTGTATGCTCTTGGTAAGAGAGATTTTTCTTTGACTAAAAGCCTCTTTTAGTGCCTAGGTGGTCAAACCTGACTCATGTGGGCTAACCCATGGGACCTTAAGCTTTTAAGATGGCTTAAATCTCATGTAGTGTCATTTTTTGTAAAGAATATCTAAAAATATCTCCTTTGGATAGAGAATATCTAAAAATATCCTTACCTAGAGAGAGTTTCTCATATTCCCTTTATTTGGGGAGAGAATATCTCAAAGTATCTTTCTTTGGGAAAGAATATCTCAAATTCCCTCTCTTTTGGGAGAAAATATCTCTAATTGCTTTCTTTTGGGAGAGAATCCCTCAAAGTATCTTTCTTTTGGGAAAGAAACTTCCTAATTTCTTTCTTTTGGGTAGGTTGCTAATTTGTAGCGCTTACCTCCTTTCTTTTCTCTTTGTTTCCTCCTTTGGCTTGCTCTCTTCTATAAAAACAAAGGGAGATTGGATCTCTTGCTCTTTTTGCTTTCTTTTGCAATAATCTCAAGAGTGCTTATGACCATGAGGAGAATAAAGGAAGAATTGTTGAGCACCTGGACATGATCGAAGAGCGAAGAGACCAAGCACTAATCAAATTGGCTGCTTACCAGCAACAGCTTGCTCGGAGTCATCAGAAGAAGGTTCGTGTCTGAACATTCAAGGTCGGAGATATGATTTTATTAAGGAAAGTGCTTCCAAATACCAAAGATCCCAACCACGGCAAGCTCGGGCCGACCTGGGAAGGACCATACAAAGTCACCTCGGTTGGTGGAACAGAAGCTTATCATTTGGAAAAACTTGAAGGAAAAGCGCTGGCAAGGCCATGGAACATAGCAAATTTGAAAAAATTCTATTTCTGGGTATTTTATCTTTGATAAAAACTATCTTGTGCCAAGAAATTGAAGTCTTTGTGCTAAAGAAATTGGATACCTTGCATCTTATTGCATTTTATTGTTACTTCGTCAAACTTCTTGTGCCAAGGATGAGGCCAGAATAAAAAATCCATTTGAGGACCCATGATAAGACATACTCTATCAGGACCAACCTCGCTAAAAATAGGGCCAAGGCCTGGAAATTTAAGGGCAGCTTAGAACCCACTACTTCGTGCCAAAGGATAAAAACCTAACTGGGAAGAACACCCAAACTAGGTGTGTTGCATTGATCTCCTTTTTAATAAATAGCTAGGCATGACGATGAGAGCATTAGGCCAAAAAGAGAGTTCGGAAAGACCCACAATGGCAATACAAATTTATGAAATATTGTCAGAAGGAATAAACATTTCATTTCATCAGTAAGGTTAGAATCAGTCCACAGCTTGGGCAAACAGGAATTCCGAACAAAAGGGGGAGTCTCTTGCCCACAGGTCGGGCAGACTGGTTGGCAGTATTGCCATATAAAAACTAAACAAAATAATTTCCAATCAACAAGACAAACTATTTAAGGATATTAGAAACTGAGGGAAGCAGCTCGGCAGTAGAAGATTGGTGTTCACCCCCATCCCCACCAATGGACGGAATAGCATCTTCGGCCTAAACATGAGATTGGGATTCAACAGGCGGCGGTTGGGGGGGAGCTTGTTCGGACATACTCGCATATCTGGTCCAAAGAGGAGAATCCTCTGGAACTCCAGCATCTTCAAGAGCTACATCATAACTTCACTTAAACACGAGAACCTTGATTTCCTCAGCTTGCTGTAAGTAGAGTGCCTCGGCCTCCTCAAACCGAGCATCCTTGGACATTTCTACAGCCTTTCTTGTCTCGACCATGGATTTCTCGACAGCTTCTTTAATTCTCTCCTCTACCTCAGCTTGCTTGGAGCGGAGATTTTCAAGTTCTATCTCGGTCGCAGCAAGGTGACTCTTTGCAACAGCAGCTTGGGCTTCAGTAGCTTTAGTAGTTCTGAAAGAGGCATTAGCATTTCAGCCAGGCGCCGAGTGACCTTGGCATCTGTCAACTCCTTCTCCAGACCCTCCACCTGTCTCTTCAGTTTCCCCAGATGTTCGAAAATGGTAAACCATTTTTGCAGACCCTGAAAACAAGAAAGAAGCGGTATTAGAAACTTCAGGAAAGAAAAGATCAAATAATCACAAGCCGACCTACCAGAAAATACTACTGAACTCTTGTAGACACGAGCTCGTTGGCAGACAATGTGCGGTGCAAACTCATGCCGGGGGAAGAAGAGCATAAATGCCCATGATCACTGCCAAGGCTGAAGATCCAGAAATCCCCTCACCCAAGGATGGACCTTTTTCCCGGGAAGCTCCATGCGAACTCTTCCGACTTAAATATGAGCTTGGCTGAGGAGGCAATGAAGGCGGAAAATCCTCCAACCAAGAAGAAGATAAATCAGCAACTTCGGCAGATTAACAAAATCTTTGCCCATTACTGATTCATGAAGATCACACTAAGGCTCGAGAGCAGCTCTCTTGCCTAAGATAGACGAAGGACCATACAAAGGAGCCTTCCTTGTTTTTCCTGCCCTGGTCGTCGGAAGATCACCCAGGCTATCAAAGAGATTCTTCGATTTACGAGACATTGCTGGAGAAAGTCTTTTGGTATCAGGAGAGTAAGAGTTGTCAGAAATATTTAAAACAGGGGTATGCCGACGCTCAGCCGAATAAGAAGATTCGCCAGAAGAGTCTTTCCGAGCAGAAGAGATTTGTCCGGCAGACTGAGTGGGGGCAAAAGATTGCTGGGAAGCCGGGGATTGAGCGCCGAAAATATTTCCCGCCCTAGTGGATCTGGAAGGCTTTACAGCAGGAACCTTCCTTCCCTTGGAAAGAGGGTCGGACGCTAGTAGCTCTTGCCAAGGAGGAAGTGACAAGATGTTGTCGTATGTCCGGACGTATCCAAGCAATAAATGAGCAGCTTGGCCCCAACCAAGCAGCTCAGGAGGACCACAATATTCAAGCAACTGCTTTAGTTCTTCACCCCAGAAATAGGACTGAGGCACGCAATTGATCGTTGCATCTACACAAAGAAGACGAGCAGTCGGTAAAAAAAAAACAGAGAGAAATCATGCATTGGAAAGCCCCAAAAGAAGAATAATCCAACCTGGGACGCTTAGGGATCGAGGGACAGTTCTACTAATCCCACCCCAGATGGTTCGCATTGTTAGGATTTTGTATTGCAATTTGATGGATGCATCATTCATCTTATTCATTCATTTGAATCTTCACACATGGATTGATTTTAGAAATCTTGAAATCTTGATTTATACATGCATTGTTTTAAACCTTGTAAACCTTATGATTTATGCATGTTTTGGTTTTAAACATTGGATGCATTTTTAGTTTGAAAAAGATTTTATAAATCAAGCTAGCCATTGGTTTTAAATGTTTCAATTAAATTTTGTTTGGCCTTTTACGTTACACGATTTTTAAGCACTTGGATTGGTTTAAATCATATTTCCATGCTTGGTTTATTTTTCCAAAGTCCCCCCAAGAAAATCACTTTGAAAATCTCATTTTTGAGAATTCTGGACTTTTACCAGCGGCCAAACTGAACTTTTACCGGCGCTTTCTGGCCGCCGCTAAAAGTAGTTTTTCAAAAATTAAGATCATTGGGTTTCTAGCCGTTGAGTTCGGTTAACCGAACTCAAAGTGTCGGTTAACTGACCTGAGAGCCGTTGGACCATTTTTTCTATAAAAAGAAACTCATTCCTTAGCCATTGGTGATAATCTTTCACTACTAGAAAAAAGGGTTTTTATATCGGCTAAAAACCGATATAAAAGACCTATTATATTGGTTTTTGAGTGAATTTCAAACAGATATAAGTACCCCCGATATAAAAGATAAGCGAAACCGATATAATAAGTGTAATATTTCATATCGGTTAAGCCTAAAGCGATGTAACATCATATGTATTTATATCATAAATTATTGTAAAACCGATATAACTTATAGCCAGACCGACATAATTAATATATGTTATATCGGTTTCATATGGTTTTTTATATCGGTTTCATAATAACCGATATAATTGATTAAGAATAACCGATATAAAAAATATGTAATTGGTTTGTTATATCGGTTTCATATGGTTTATTATATCGGTTAAATAATAACCGATATAATTGATTAAGAATAACCGATATAAAAAATATGTAATTGGTTTGTTATATCGGTTTCATTAAAAACCGATATAATTTCACAATTTATTAATTTTTTTAATATCAAAAGAACCTGCTGTACCACGATAAAAAAACCTGCAATATACCTCAAAATACTAACATCTAAACAACAAAAACCTTTGTATATATATAAGCAAATTAATTTCTATGTACATATATACACATGCATAGTATAGTATAGGTACACTTTCATGTACTGTACAACTTAACAAGCTAAGTTAAACTAAAGCAAGAAAGACAAAATTATGTATTGAGAACTACATGCATAATGCCTCCATGTAACAGCCGCTTAGTCCTCGATCATAACTAATAATTAACATAAAGCTTGACTAGACAATTCTCTATGAAAATATTGTATATAAATATATATATAGTATCTACATTGTCTTCCATGGGATGTACAAAAAGTTGAACTATATATAAACAAAAATACCAAAAGTATGCATATATGTACTATGTAGCATATGATGCCTCCGTGTACCGCTGCTTCCCCGATTAGTTCTCCAATGAAAAATGGACCTACAAGGCATAAATCACTTCATCGATCAATACTTTGCAAGAGAAGCCTAGCTAATATATATAGAGATATATATATATGCTTCCTATCTCATGCATGAAGAACTATACAGTAAAATGAGATTTCCTGATAAAAACAACCACCATATGTAATCAAACACAGCTTAAACAAAATAAAGTGGTTCATAGAAAAGGCTCACATCTTTGTAGACCCAAAAACCATGGGATATACCTGGAAAGATTTTCTTGAAATTTCGGCATAGTCTCCCCTGTACGTGTGACATGTAATTTTTTTTACAACCTGCTAATACCTGTACATGACAAAAAAATACTTCATATAAACAACCCAATGCCCCAACACACTACAAAGTCATTCACCACTACGTCATCAGTCATACACCATTTGACCATATCACTTCAATGCCTCAACACACTAGAAAGATACACCAAAAAGCTTATGTTCATTCATTTTTATATCCAACACCATGTCATTATTCCAAAAACAACATTCTCATTACAAGATACAAAACAATAAAAAGGGAAGTTGGTCCTGGCCTTTTTCAGAAACAAAGATAATTCTAAAGCAGTAATGAGTCTTGTAATCAATAATGGGCCATTATCTTTAAATGTATAGTGAACATGTAAAGGGCCATTATCCCGTGCGAGTCCCATCAAAGCACGGTCTCAAAATAAAAAGAATCTTTAAATGTAGAACTTGTGCCACCAAATGGAAACAAACAGTAGTAACCATCCACATATCTTTAGATGTCAAATTCCTGAAGCCAGACTATTAGGATCTAAATTTGTACTATTTTCCCTGCCAATTTGTTCACTCTGGATTGGAAGGGCAACTATACATACTATGCTCTGTTATGTAGTAAAAGTCCTCATTTATAGAAGAAGAATAAATCACAGAAGGCATGAGTAAACTAAAAAAGACTACTAGGATCTGCCACATACCAGACTTGGTAATCTCAAGGCACCTTCTGCAAGAATCCATGGTCTTAAACATCAGAAACTATGGGAAGAATTGGGCAACGATGAATCCAGTAAAATATCTTGCATTAAGAACTGAGGGAAAAACAAAATAAGAATTGCTATAAGAATGTAAGTGAAGGCATATATTTACAAATTCTTAAGTGAAGAATTACAAAGATTTAAAGGGCCCCTACCAGTGAGGTAGTGTCTTCCATAAAAGCAAGCTACAGAGATCTAAATTACTTCTCAACGTGAACACAAGGACCATTGTCAAGGCATATCAACAAATATAATGGAAAACACAAACAAACATGCTTTCAACATAAGAAATGGTTAAAACCTGCCTGCATGAAACGGAAGACAAATAGCTCCTTTAGTGTCAGCTCAGGCAATTTTGTCCCAACAAAATCACGGGTATTCTGATTTAGAGCTGTGACGCCCCGGAGTCCCACATCGACTATAGAGAGGAAAGTGATTGGAATTATATGTAGAGCTTACACCCTTACTTAGCATGAGGCCTTTTGATGGGTTCAGGCCCATCAGAAACAAAACCGTGAGGCCATTGGGCCAAAGCGGACAATATCATGCATGTGTATAGGGGTGGGGCGTTACAAATGGTATCAGAGCCGACTCTCGACTAGTTCGAGTGTGGGTCCCCTGCCGTGGTCTGGTGCAAGTGGGCGGGCTTCCATGTGGGCGGGCCAAGAGGGCTGGCAGGCTATAGGGGCTGGCAGGCTACTGCACAGGGACGTGCAGCCTTAAGGGGGGTGGAATGTGACGCCCCGGAAGTCCCACATCGACTATAGAGAGGAAAGTGATTGGGATTATATGTAGAGCTTACACCCTTACTTAGCATGAGGCCTTTTGATGGGTTCAGGCCCATCAGAAATAAAACCGTGAGGCCACCGGGCCAAAGCGGACAATATCATGCATGGGTAAGGGGTGGGGCGTTACAAGAGCTGCCACCTTATCAATAGGAATTCCTACAAAGATGCAACAGAGACACCAACTATACTTGTAAATCAAAAAATCGAAAGAAAATATCAAAATGAATTTTGGTTCAGCTATGCCAATAGAAAATAAGGAATCACAGGCATAAAGAAGTAAACGAGTAAGCATCCACAAGAATAAATCATAAAAACAAAACAAAAGAAATGCTAACACACAGATCCTTTGTAGAAAAAAACTTTGTCCATATTATTCTACTTTCATGTACAATAGAGCAACCCAAAAAAAAAAACCTACAAAACTATCCAAAAATCAAAAATATTGTAAAATGCTAGAATCTAATGTTCCTTTTTTTGTAAGGCCACAGTAAGGGTCCCAACGGTCATATGTCATCTATTGCTATTTTATCCAAACTGTCGAATATTTTTAAATTTAATGATTAAATCAAATGTGTCAGGGAATGCTAAATGATAGCCATCTATAATTCTATATGCATGAGCTTTTCTATAAATAGCTATCATCTCAGATAGCTAGTTATCCTGATCCTTAATATGTTGTCTCCAATGTGCTGAATCCCTCCCATTTCAAGTTGAACTATAATTGGTGATAGTTTCAGTAGACCCCACAAAAAGAACGACGAGATAATTGGTACCAAAATACATTAAAAGCACATTTGCCTAAAATTCCTAGTGAAGGGAGATAGAAAAGGAGTGTAAAAGAGTTGAGTGAAAGATGCAAGGTGTAGATTTAGATGGGGTTCTCACTTCCCTAGCATTTAATCTACTAAAGTGATAGATAGACAATCATCTCATATCAAACAGGATATCATATGATAGCCACTAATAAATCTCCACGTTGAAGCCTTAACTTTTAGCCCTTTGGAATGAGGGCATCATTTAGAATATCCTTAGAATTCAATACCTATAAAAAAAGGCCAATTTTTTTTTAAAAGGATCACTTTTAAGATCATAGCAACCATAATAACGGTTGTAGCAGTCATCACAGCTGATATTATTAGCCAATATACGGGATTATAATTTTAAAAAATATCGGTCACAGGCTCACAGCTGATACGTAGCTTATCTAATGATTTTTTTTATAACAATATCTACCGATATTTTAAACAGGATTGTCATTCACTAGAGAGGCATTGAGAATTTTTTCAGAGCATTTGGTAATAACTTGGTTGTTGAATGTGACTCTATTCAAGGTCAGCTCCTTGAAATTTTGCTTTAAACCCTAGCAAAATTGGAGCCTCATTTTTCTTCTCTCATATTAACACATCAACAAATGAAGTGTCAGATTCTCTAGCTAATCTGGGTGGGGATAAGGATGACATTTTTTTTGTTTTGTTTTTCCTACCACTTTAGTGGGCCTTCAGTTTCAAATGAGGTTGGGCTTTCATATGATTCTTTCAATATAAGAAAATTGTGAAATCCAACTAGAAAATAAATTGCATTGTGCCATTTTACTATAGAACAGGGCATAAGGAACTTGCATTGGGTCAGAGTTTACACAAGTCTTGAGATTTCCTGGTGGAACGTCTGGTTTTCAGCCTTCCATCCAAGACAAGAAATTATCTAAAGAAAAACAAAAGAATGTGATTTATATGGAGTATTCATGAACGTAATGGCCCACTACATCAGCTACTTATATAAGTGAATCATATCCATCTCATAGAAAATAAAAGAACACAACAAACACCACAATCATAGCACATTCTATACAATGAAGTAAACTTATGCTCTTCTGACACCTCCAATTAAACCTAGCTTTTACAAATCAACTTAAGTACAAAAAAATGGATGGCAATACACAGTTAACCTTGTCCATGTGAAACCTTATCTATAGAAAATCGTCAAGTTCACCTGGCATATTAATAATCACAACCAGTAAGTAGATACAGCAAATATTAAAACAACCAGATTTCACTCAAAAAGTGATACATGGGAAGAAATAGAAACAAAACAAAATTCCAACTTACAGTTTGATCACCAGAAGCAGTGAGAATTTGGGTATCATCCTGCAATATCAAACAAACCAAATTAACACCTGAATAAAGGGAGTGTAAAACACCCAAGATTTTGTTAAAAAGAAAAGAAAGAAGAAAGAAACAAAACAAAACAAAAGAGAAAGTGGGGAAAGGAAGCTTGCAATTGTGGGTGATTAAAATTAACTAGAAAGGATTCTAAGCAACAGGACAATCCAAGGCAAGAAGAAAGCTAACTGTGACTACATGAAATTTGGAGTCATGGTCTAACTTTGACTTACATTAAAAAATAAAACTAACCATAGCCCTTAAGTTAGCAAGCTTACACTCCCCACGGTCATCAATGAGTATGGTCAATGCATAGCCAAACTAACAAGAAAAGTGGTCTGTTATAGACATTGGATGACATGAACAAAATCATGAAGGAAAGTGGTCTGATACATGTTGCTCAGATTCAGTTTTCTCAAAAAAAAAAAAATTACACAGATTCAGTTTTCTCTTACTTAATGGCGTAAGCAATTTTATTAAGAGCTGCAAAATTAGGTGGAATTAGAAAGCACAGCTACAAGTATAAAGGAAATAGAGTTTAGGATAAACTTGAGAGAATACTTTCAAGTCACAGTTCTACTTCTTAGTTTGCTTACTCTTAAAATCTGATTGTCTAATTTATACCCAAGGCTTGTTCAACAAATTTATGCATCTTCCAATCATATAGGATAGAAAAATGATTTGATTTTCAATAAAACTCGAAAGAGAAGCAAAAGAATGATTAAGAAAAAAAATAAAGCCCATAGCCCAAACATTTGATTAGAAAACAAAAGAGATGAGGACATACAAACAACTCACAAGAATCTCAAACTCCATGTTATAACTTTCAATCAGGAAAACAAAGTGAGATTAAATTTACACAAAGCAAACAGATTCCCTCACCAAAGGAAGAAGGTCTGATACATGTTGCCCACTGCTACTGAAATGAACAAAGCATTTATACTATGAGTATCAAATTTCTTTCCTTCTCTTATGGAAATATTCATAACAAACTTGCACGAAAATAAATATCTATGAGTGGCCCAACATAGCAAAAAAAAATAAATAAATATTCATTACTCACCTTCACCAATTCCCAAGTCGGATTTCCTTTAATTCTTTTTCCCATTTCCATAGCTGCCACTTTAATTGCACTTCACACAACGATATCCATTAAGATTTAGTATTTTAAAAAGAGAAGCCTTGAAAACAAATAAACAAGAAGAATGAGCTACTCACCCATTCACTATGAACTTTACGTTCGAGTCACTATGCATGGACATGGCATGAGATTATGATCACCAAACTTCTTTTTGCCAAATGTTATAAAACTTTCAATATCAGCACATCACATGAAAGCATATTACTAAGAGAGAGAGAGTCCATCTACATTATCAGCACAAATTATAGAGTCCAAATAAATAAATAAAACTCACCTAGAGTTTTCTACTGCTTCTCAATGTATATAATAAAGAAACATGCGCACACATAACAAAGTGAACAAACCAATCTTCATAGGGCATTGTGGACGACTACTCTATGTATTGCCGCTACATTTCTTTCTTATTTGAGAGAGTCTTGGAGAGCCAATATCTCATCTTCATGGGGCATTGTGGGCTAAATTCCTAGTGGGCATTATCCTATCATTTGTATAGTTCAGCCTTAGGCCATGGATGGCAATGCGTGGATTAGGTCAATATTGGGGACAACCTTTTAAATTTATGTCACCCACAATATATAGCTCCCCCTTATTTTAGGATTAGGCCAAATTTCATTCAAATATAACCCACCATCATATTGATTGATGCAGAGAAACATTGAATAAAATGAAAGATTTTATACAAAACTCTCAATTCCATAGATTTGGATCATCCCTTAAAAAAATAACATGGTTGATTCAAATTATTCGAAGGCAGTAGAAACGAGAGATTTCCAACCATAAGACCACCACAGCATATCAAGAACGAAAACCCATTGGCTACACCCCATAGTTACAGCCATGTTTCCAACATAAAACATGAGAGCTCAACAAAAGAAGCTTGAATTGAAGAAGGAATTACGGACTGAAAACACAAATTTAGAACATGAGCTACAGGAGAAGCACCTGATAATGATGTTGGGATCCATCAACAGTATCCAAATTGGATCCATCTGCACCATAACTAGGCTCTGTTTGTAGTAGAGAGTTGTCCAAGGGCAATGCTTTTGGTGCTTCATTCTCTACGTAAGTGCATAGTAACAAATGTTATAAGAATTAAGAAATATGGCAATCTGAGTGCATCCAAGCCCAGACTAATCCAAAACCAAATGAAACAAACTTTTTTTTTTTACCTTATAACTATTCCTTTTTAAAACTGACCAACTACAGCTCACTATCAAATTGATTAATGTGGAAAAATCTACAATAAAATGAAATTCAAGGTGTTCTACAAGTATACAGAATTATGCAAAACTGCAGACGACATGATCATAATCAAACCTTCAAGAGGTAGGATCTCTCGAGAGTTTTGAAACCAAAATAAGATCAAACTTTAAGATCAAGGTTAGAAAGAAAGACAACCCCAGAAGAAAGATGGAAAAAAAAAACCTTCATTCATTCAAAGATCAATTTCCCTTTATACCTTCTGAAATGTAACCAGGTTTGTCGCCATTGCTTCTCTCCTTCCTTTCTTCCTCCCCCTGCCAAACATACATATAATATAAATATATACACGTTTGTGTGTATAGTCCAAATGGTTGCATGATTGTTCAAATGGCTGCAATAACTTAAGGAGAAAAATTAAACAACAATCACACAACAAGGAGAACAGAACAGGTAAAAGAAAAAAGAAAGAAAACAAAAGATAATAGAAAGACACCCATTCGCATAGAACCTGAAAATACCCAAAAAAAAAAAAAACAAACCACTTCTGATATAGAGAAAACAGAAAGCACAGTAATTGTTCAGCCATCACACTGCAGTATTCTTGGGGCTTATGAGTTACCACAGTTATACCAATATGAGTGCAGACAGAATCATTTCAATCTACAACAAGACAAAAGCATAAATTTCATTTTATAAGAGTTTTCATGAACAGGCAGTTGATTGAATGACTGTTGTGGGAGAGGTACATGGGTTTTTTCAAAAGAAGAGAGAAAAGACATTTTAACCAATGTCTCTACATGAAAGAGAGAGATCTCATCCCTTTCACCTCAAAACCGAGAGTTCACTTCCATGCCAGAGAGGGTTTTCGATGATGGGTTGCAGATTTGGGGGTTTTCGAGAGAGAGGGATTGGGAGTGGACCGAGAGTTCACTTCCACACCAGTGGCAACCGAGAGGAAGATGCCGAAGCTGCTACGAGGGGACTGGGAGTGGATGGAGGCGGCGACGAGAGACGATGGAGATGAGATTCACCCGAAGGGAAAGAAAGAAATCAGTGATGGATAAGAGGGAAAAATAACATTGCAGAGATCAAATGCCAAAAATAACAGAAAAATCCAATCCAAGATAATTATCAACAAATTATAGAATCCAATTGAATTCAACAATAGCAGAAGAATCAATTCCAACATACATGATAATGAACACGCATCTCAATGTTATGATTTGGGCATTGATTTGTCACGATGGAGACAAAGCAGCATCCAGTCTTTGAAGGTGTGATTTGGGCATTGATATGTTGTGCCAACCCATCAGAGATCCCAAGGCCACTAGAAATCACAATAGTCCTGAGTGCAGAAAGCTTGAGACCAGTAGCTTCTTCATTTTGGCTGTGACATGTACTGGGCAGATCTGTGGGGATCTTCAGTTGGGTCTTCAATGAGATGGGTTTCGAAAGATGGGCTTTGAGAGAGATCAAGATGGGTTTTGAGAGATATGGAGTTTTGAGGGCGGGGTTTGAGAGAGATGGAGTTTTGGGAGAGAGATGGGTTTTGAAAGAGACAGTTTTTTAGAGAGATGGATTGGAGCGAAATCCCCAGGGCAAACCGAGAGCGAGGTAGAGAAGATAGATGACTGGAGATGGAGATTGGCATAGCAAAATCGAGAGAGATGATTGGAGATGGACGTCGCCAGAGCAAATCGAGAGAGAAGGGATTTTTTTTTCAACTGATAATGAGCTAGGAAGAGGTTTGGAGGGCAGAGCGCGCGGGAGGGGGAAAAATAAAGTGGGAAAGAAAGAAAAAGTGGGGGTTCAGCGAAAGAATAAAGAAGAACCGATATAATAATACAGATGTGATATCGGTTTTGGGAACTATTTGGGAACTATATAATATCGGTTTCATAATAACCCATATAAAATATAGTAATTAATATCACATATGTGTTAACCGATATCATATATAGTAATTGTTATATCGGTTACTATGTAACCGATATAAAAAAAAATTAACCAATATAAAAAAATATTAACCGATATAAAAAACCTTGACTGAAGATATTATATCGGTTATATTAAAAACTGATATAAGGCATTTTTTGTAACCGATATAAAATGTCCTTTTGGTAGTAGTGTTTGGAGCCCTTCTTGAGGTATTTTGAGGCAAAAGAAAGGGGATCAAGCTAAGGAAGGCTAAGGGTAGAGCGGGAGTAGTATCAGAGATAGCGGAAGCATCAATATATATATCAAATGTGAATGGACTGAAGTTCAGCCTAAAGTGTCAAGTGATAAAAACCAAAGTTTAATTACATATTTCCAAACACCACCCAACTCACTACAAAATATCGCTCAAAAAACCCAAACAAACAGATGTACTCTCATGCCCCATGTGCCGGCTCTCCAACTTCAGGCTCGAACTCATGGTCGACCTGTGCCGATCCGTAGTCACCAACTACGGGCGCCTCTACGAGTGTGTACGCATCGCCCACAAACTCGATGTCAAGACCTAAGCACCAAGAGTGGATCAGATCTAAAGATCTTGCAAGTCACAGTATGCTAATAATATAGAATGTATGTATCAAATGAGTAGAGACAGTAACAAAGTTAAGAGAATAGTAATGGTACAGATCATAGGCAGTTGAGCAAGATAAACAAATAGAATCAAGATAAACATAATATAAGCCTACTCAAAATGGCACACTCACACAAGCTGGATACCGTGGGATATTATGACGCGGCCCTCCCATATTGAACACAGATGCGGTGGGGAAAATCTCACAGTGCTGGGGATTATCTAGCCCCGCAAATAACATCATCCATCAACACACACTGAGACTGGACTCGGTATCACACCGTCTGTCTCCAACAATGCTCATCATGATAGCCACACAACACTCTCAATAGCTCCCACCAGTGATGATCAGTCCAACTCGCTGAGCTTAGATCAACTGAGTAAATGTCTATGCCGACTCAAGAAACAATAAAGGTCTGTGTCTGTCTAGGCTTTGCCTTGCGTGAACAAGGTCCTAACAAAGTCCCTAAGAGGTCCAAGTATCCAATACAACCTATGGATCATAGTACAAGTCCAAGTCCAATCATTGGATCCATCCCAAGGCCCACCAAATACATGGCATGGTCTACAACAGTCCAAATAAGACACAAGTCCATTTCCAATGATATATGATTCATTTATACCCGGGATGAGTCACCAGCTCATACAATCTAACCTATCCAGTCTAGGGTAATCCACATCCAAACTTAGGCCATAAAAGGGGCCGCCAAGCCACAGACACGGGTAAATGTTCACCCAATCATATTACCGGCTCACCTCTAAGTAGTCCTAGGTTCGGGTCCTCCATTTTTCATTTAATTAACAGGTATAAGCAATAATAGGGATAATAGAGTGACAGGTAATAATATGAGGGAGATGAATCTCCAAGTATAAGGATCAATGGGAGATATCAACAGTCCAACCTAAGTAAATGATCCACTTTCAGATTCAGGTCTATCTCAGGTAATTCGATCTTTAAGTGAAACTACAGATGCTAAGGAATACTGTGTTTGGTGCGTAGAAGTTATGTGCATCACTGGTAACGTATAAAGGTCGAATCATCTTAGATTACATAACCTGGACCTCAATTAGTGAACCCCACGAGTCAAGGTTGAGCCACACCATTGACTCGTGGTTGGCACAGTGATGGAAGTCTATTTGGATGGTCAATGTGCCCCACATATAATCACAACAATAGAAATTAGAATCTGGGAAGTGTCACTGTACACAGTGTGCTCATCCGACCTCCTGGCATGGGCGGTCGGCTCGGCACACTAGGATCAGAGAAGCAAACACACTGCAGGCAACGCCTGATTGCCCAGAAGTTCCTGTGAGTTCGGCTAACCCCCTGGCCTGGGTAGTTGGCCGTGCACACTAAGAGCTCTGGCTAAAGGAAATGTCCCAGGTTCCAGGCTCCAGGCTCCTTTGTTGGACTCCGGCCTTTTCGGAATCCAGCTCGGAGTTCGGCTAAGCACTTGAGCTTAATTGAACACTCAGCTCGGTCACCCAGCTCAGCTCGACAAAGCACCTAGCTTAGTTCGGTCACCCAGCTAAGTTCAGCAAGAGTTGAGCTCGGTTAGCAAGCGTCTGATGCAGTTGCAGTCGAAGAGCGCCCTGACACACATCTCTTCGTTCAGGTCCCGTTCCATAAGCGAATCAAAGACTCATCCCCGGAGGAGGAAGTTATGCCCCCCCCCCCCCCCCCCGGCGGGATGAACGGCAGCATGAGCGTCCTCAAAAGGACAAGTCGGTGGCAGTCAGTAAGTCCCATTACTCCCGTCACTGCATTGGCGATGGGGACGTAGCGGCATAGAATATCATAATCCAAGAACAAGAGAAGCTGATTCGGCAGCTCCAGCAGCAGCCTGAGCACGAGGCGAAGGTTGGACCCCAACCTTCCAGGAGTAGGCCAGCCCATCGATCTGACATCGACCCCAAGCATCGATCCGAGATCGACCCTGTAATGCCCCAATTCCGAATACCGTGAAAACCGTCAAAGTACCAAAATTGGCATGCTACTTTCCGGAAAATCCGAGAACTTCCAAGATCGTAGGTCCGTAGTGAGGTCCAATTTAAAATTTTTTCATCAATATAATAACAACAATTAATTTGCGGAAGCATAAGGAATATAGCGGGAGCAATATCAGAGATAGCAGAAGCATCAATATATATATCAAATGTGAATGGACTGAAGTCCAGCCTAAAGTGTCAAGTGATAAAAATCGAAGTTTAATTACATATTTCCAAACACCACCCAACTCACTACAAAATATCGCTCAAAAACCCAAACAAACAGATGTACTCTCATGCCCCATGTGCCGGCTCTCCAACCTCAGGCTCGACCTCATGGTCGACCTGTGCCCATCCGTAGTCACCAACTACGTGTGCCTCTACGAGTGCGTACGCATCGCCCTCAAACTCAAGGTCAAGACCTAAGCACCAAGAGTGGATCAGATCTAAAGATCTTGCAAGTCACAGTATGCTAATAATATATAATGTATGCATCAAATGAGTAGAGACAGTAATAAAGTTAAGAGAATAGTAATGGTACAGATCCCAGGCAGTTGAGCAAGATAAACAAATAGAATCAAGATAAACATAATATAACCCTACTCAAAATGGCACACTCACACAAGCTGGATACCGCAGGATATTATGCCACGGCCCTCCCATACTGAACACAGTTGCGGCGGGGAAAATCTCTCAATGCTGGGGATTATCTAGCCCCGCAAATAACATCATCCATCAACACACACTGAGACTGGACCCGGTATCACACCGTCCGTCTCCAACAATGCTCATCATGATAGCCACACAACACTCTCAATAGCTCCTACCAGTGATGATCAGTTCAACTCGCTGAGCTTAGATCAACTGAGTGAATGTCTATGCCGACTCAGGAAACAATAAAGGTCTGTGTCTGGCTAGGCTTTGCCTTGCGTGAACAAGGTCCTAACAAAGTCCCTAAGAGGTCCAAGTACTCAATACAACCGATGGATCATAGTACAAGTCCAAGTCTAATCATTGGATCCATACCAAGGCCCACCAAATACATGGCCTGGTCTACAACAGTCCAAATAAGACACAAGTCCATTTCCAATGACATATGATCCATTTATACCCGGGATGAGTCACAAGCTCATACAATCTAACCTCTCCAGTCTAGGATAATCCACATCCAAACTTAGGCCATAAAAGGGGCCGCCTAGCCACAGACACGGGTCAATGTTCACCCAATCATATTTCCGGGTCACCTCTAAGTAGGCCTAGGTTCGGGTCCTCCATTTTCCATTTAATTAACAGGTATAAGCAATAATAAGGACAATAGAGTGACAGTAATAATATGAGGGAGATGAATCTCCAAGTACAAGGATCAATTGAGAAATCAACAGACCCACCTAAGTAAATGACCCACTTTCAGATTCAGGTCTATCTTAGGTAATTTGATCTTTAAGTGAAACCACAGATGCTAAGGAATACTGTGTTTGGTGCGCAAAAGTTATGTGCATCACTGGTAACGTATAAAGGTCGAATCATCTTAGATTACATAACGTGGACCTTAATTAGTGAACCCCATGAGTCAAGGTTGAGCCACACCATTGACTCGTGGTTGGCACAGTGATAGAAGTCTATTTGAATGGTCAATGTGCCCCACATATGATCACAACAATAGAAATTAGAATCTGGGAAGTGTCACTGTACACGGTGTGCTCAGCCGACCTCCTGGCCTCGGCGGGCCGGATCGGCACACTGGGATCAGAGAAGCAAACACCCTGTAGGCAATGCCTGATTGCCTAGAAGTTCCTGTGAGTTCGGCTAACCCCCTGGCCTGGGTAGTTGGCCGTGCACACTAAGAGCTCTGGCTAAAGGAAATGTCCCAGGTTCCAGGCTCCTTTGTTGGACTCCGGGCTTTTCGGAATCCAACTCGGAGTTCGGCTAAGCACTTGAGCTCAATTGAACACTCAGCTCGGTCACCCAACTCAGCTCGGCAAAGCACCTAGCTCAGTTCGGTCACCCAGCTAAGTTCAGCAAGCGTGGAGCTCGGTCAGCAAGCATCTGATGCAGTTGCAGTAGAAGAGCGCCTTGACACACATCTCTTAGTTCAGGTCCCGTTCCATAAGCGAATCAAAGACTCATCCCCGGAGGAGGAAGTTATGCCCCCCCACGGCGGGATGATGGCGGCTTGAGCATCCTCAAAAGGACAAGTCGGTGGCAGTCAGTAAGTCCCATTACTCCTGTCACTGCACTGGCGATGGGGACGTAGCGGCCCAGAATATCATAATCCGAGAACAAGAGAAGCTGATTCTGCAGCTCCAGCAGCAGCCTGAGCACGAGGCGAAGGTCGGCCCCCAACCTTCCAGGAGTAGGCCAGCCCATCGATCCGAGATCGACCCCAGGCATCGACCCGAGATCTACCCTATAACGCCCCAGTTCTGAATACCGTGAACACCGTCAAAGTACCGAAATTGGCGCGCTACTTTCCGAAAAATCCGAGAACTTCATAGATCGTAGGTCCGCAGTGAGGCCCAATTTGAAACTTTTTCATCAATATAATAACAACAATTAATTTGCGGAAGCATAAGGAAAATAGCAGGAGCAATATCAGAGATAGCGGAAGCATCAATATATATATCAAATGTGAATGGACTGAAGCCCAACTCACTACAAAATATCGCTCAAAAAACCCAAACAAACAGATGTACTCTCATGCCCCATGTGCCGGCTCTCCAACTTCAAGCTCGACCTCATGGTTGACCTATGCCCATCCGTACTCACCAACTATGGGCGCCTCTACGAGTGCGTACGCAGCACCCTCAAACTCGAGGTCAAGACCTAAGCACCAAGAGTGGATCAGATCTAAAGATCTTGCAAGTCACAGTATGCGAATAATATAGAATGTATGTATCAAATGAGTAGAGACAGTAATAAAGTTAAGAGAATAGTAATGGTACAGATCCTAGGCAGTTAAGCAAGATAAACAAATAGAATCAAGATAAACATAATATAATCCTACTCAAAATGGCACACTCACACAAGCTGGATACCGCAGGATATTATGCCACGGCCCTCCCATACTGAACATAGTTGCGGCGGGGAAAATCTCTCCGTGCTGGGGATTATCTAGCCCCGCAAATAACATCATCCATCAACACACACTGAGACTGGACCCGGTATCACACCGTCCGTCTCCAACAATGCTCATCATGATAGCCACACAACACTCTCAATAGCTCCTACCAGTGATGATCAGTCCAACTCGCTGAGCTTAGATCAACTGAGTGAATGTCTATGCCGACTCAGGAAAAAATAAAGGTCTGTGTCTGTCTAGGCTTTGCCTTACGTGAACAAGGTCCTAACAAAGTCCCTAAGAGGTCCAAGTACCCATTACAACCTATGGAGCAAAGTCAATCCAATCATTGGATCCATACCAAGGCCGACCAAATACATGGCCTGGTCTACAACAGTCCAAATAAGACACAAGTCCATTTCCAATGACATGTGATCCATTTATACCCGGGATGAGTCACAAGCTCATACAATCTAACCTACCAGTCTAGGATAATCCACATCCAAACTTAGGCCATAAAAGGGCCCGCCTAGCCACAGCCACGGGTCAATGTTCACCCAATCATATTAACGGCTCACCTCTAAGTAGTCCTAGGTTCGGGTCCTCCATTTTCCATTTAATTAACAGGTATAAGCAATAATAAGGACAATAGAGTGATTGTAATAATATGAGGGAGATGAATCTCCAAGTACAAGGATCAATGGGAGGTATCAACAGTCCAACCTAAGTAAATGATCCACTTTCAGATTCAGGTCTATCTCAGGTAATTCGATCTTTAAGTGAAACCACAAATGCTAAGGAATACTGTGTTTTGTGCTCAGAAGTTATGTGCATCACTGGTAACGTATTCGCAGGCACCCAAAAATAATAAAACCTTTACTCCTAAAAATATATGTAGTAGTGCGAGTAAGGATCGTTCCCACGGAGAGTGTTTAGCCAAATTTTATGCTATGTGATCAAAGATGGGGGTCTTGATTATATTGAAAGCAAAAAAAAACAAATAAAAACAAATAAAGAGCAATAATTTAAGAAATTCAATCAAATTAACAAGCATTGGTCAAAGTTAACATCCACCATTGGAAACTGATCATTGATGCAAAAATAAATCAACTAATACTTTGAATATTCATCATTGGAATTAAATTCCTACCTTCTTAATTAGTTAATTAGAAAACACGCGCTCTAATTATCCCTAATTACTAAACAATCCAAGACAAGCGCCAAAGATTTAATCTAGTAACAGCATTAAGACCTTGAGAGATTGATGAATCTAAACAACACAAGCACACGCGGTTGCATTTAATTTAGCTAGGTGTTCTTCCTAATATCTAATAATTTCCAAAGCAGCAAATTATTAAATATTAGTTGCTTCACAAATTAGAGGAATCAAACAATTACGGATTTGATTTCTAATTTAGTAGTAAATTGCAACGAAATATTATAAAACTAGTATGCATCCTAGCAATTAAACGAAACAATCATGATAACAAATTAAGCACAGAAGAACAACCCATATTCAAAGCATAAATTGAATAATGAAAATAAATTAGATCTCACAGTATTTATTCCGAGGCTTCAGTCTTCTTCAACTAATTACATAAAATTAGCCACACAGGGCCATACTAACTTACAAAGAAAATAGTAGAAAAGAAAGAAAGAGAGAGAGAGAGAAAAAAACGTGCAATGGGAAGGTGCTTTGGAGAATGTGGAGTGAGTTATTTATAGTGGAGAGTTTGATTAGAGAGAGAAGAGAAGTTAGGTGATGTGGACCCATGTGATTGGAGAGAAAAAGAATGAAGGAGAGATAAAGTAGGAGAGAATGAGATATGAAAGAGAGAATAGAAAGAGATCGTTGGAGATGGTATGCACCCGTACGAAGTGTGAGAGAATTTGAAGTGATGTGGGATTGTAGATGGAATAAAATAATAAATTAAATTCTAACCTAGTCAAAATCTTCTTCTTGACCATATCTTCTCACTCGGGCTTCTGTTGGATTCGAACCAAGAATTAAAGTTGCACCATTTTTCGTTCCGGACAATGTGAGCCCAATATTGGATATGTTTTGGGAAACTCCTGATTTCATCAAATTTACCACAATGCCCTTCTGCTTGATTCTTCATCCATTTAGCATCAAATATGAGCACTTCTCTTGCAACTCAGATCTGTAAACTTCTTGATTCAGCAAGAATCTCTCAAAACTCAAAACAAAAAAGTTGTAGATCTTTTTCTTGGCGTTCCATAGCATCTTGAATCATCTCAATTGGAGTTCGGAGGAGAGAGTTATGCCCAAATTATGAGGCGATGTCAAAACTGTCAAGAATCACTCAATTAGCTTTGTTTTGCACACAGCACCTCCATTTGCATCCTAAAGCAAAATATAAGAATAATGAGTATATTTAGGCATCAAATAAGTGTAAATGACTAAACATTAATGGAGAAAAATATAACATTTTGCATTCTCATCAAATTCCCCCACACTTAACTTTTGCTCGTCCTCGGGCAAAATTCAAATTCACTTTCCTAAAACACCAAGTTTGAATGCCATTAACAAAGAACAACCAAGCTTTTCAAAACTCAAAACATGTCATGAATAAACATTCTTAGACATCTTACAAATACTTAGTAAGCAATTTCACTCGAAGATGGAGTAGACTAAATACTAGACCCTCACGGAAATAAACACTCTACTACATATGTTGGAAGGGTATCTGTTTCGCTCAAATTCATTCCAATGGAAATGATCTACCATAGGCTTGCATATCTTCTCATTCTCCACCACTGGGATCACATGCATAACACGAATCATAAGGACTTTTCAAAGGTTGTAATGGGGTTTAGGATCAAGGTGGGAAATATTTATGAATGTAGTTTAAAAGCCATTGAAACTAGTGGAGCAAAAATGAATCAACTCTAGCTCTAATATATAAGACAATGAAAACCATTCACTCCATTGATTAACTTCTTCAATATGGCTTTAAAGCATTCAAAACATGTAAAACTCCTGCATTGAAAAAGAGATCGTTCAAAAGAAACACTTTTCGTTTGCAGCAAGGAACGATCATTCACAACAGCTTCCACCTTTTTATGTATCACATATGAACACACCATTTCTTGGAATTTTAGGAGGATTCATGAACATGGACAACAATTGCCTCCATCACTTCATAAACGTTTTTTTTTTTCATCTTTTTTTTTTTGAATAATAAAAATAAGAACTCACGAATTGAGAATGAAAACATGTTCCATTTCATCAGTCATAGCCATACCACATACATATCATAATGAAAAGCAATGCTCCGCTAGATCTATGACTTAGGTAAAGGTATTATTTTTTTTTCAGGTTTAGAGCTTGTAACGTGGGTTTACAATAAATGAAAGATATAAAGCTCAAAGGGGTTAAACAAAGGAAAAAAAATTAATTGCAAGGTAGGCTATTTGGCTTATGTAGCTTATAACAAAGATGGCCTTAATCATGTTCATGTTTGCATGTGTTTATGTGACCTCGAAGAGAATCAAGGCAAGTTCTAGAGAAACAAATCTATGGAAGAATATCTCTCTTGAAAGAATATAGTGAGACTGATATGGATGTGTCAATCTAAAGGCTCAAAATATCACCAAC
>CM022947.1:22494677-22542177 GCA_012931725.1 Litsea cubeba | reverse complement strand
CCATAGCATCTTGAATCATCTCAATTAGAGTTCGGAGGAGAGAGTTATGCCCAAATTACGAGGCCATGTCAAAACTATCAAGAATCACTCAATTAGCTTTTTTTTGCACACAGCACCTCCATTTGCATCCTAAAGCAAAATATAAGAATAATGAGTACATTTAGGCATCAAATAAGTATAAAGGACTAAACATTAATGGAGAAAAATATAACATTTTGCATTCTCATCACGTATAAAGGTCGAATCATCTTAGATTACATAACTTGGACCTTAATTAGTGAACCCCACGAGTCAAGGTTGAGCCACACCATTGACTCGTGGTTGGCACAGTGATAGATGTCTATTTGGATGGTCAATGGGCCCCACATATGATCACAACAATAGAAATTAGAATCTGGGAAGTGTCACTGTACACAGTGTGCTCAGCCGACCCACTGACCTGGGCGGTCAGCTCGGCACACTGGGATCAGAGAAGCAAACACCCTGCAGGCAATGCCTGATTACCCAGAAGTTCCTGTGAGTTCGGCTAACCCCCTGGCCTGGGTAGTTGGCCGTGCACACTAAGAGCTCTGGCTAAAGGAAATGTCCCGGGTTCCAGTCTCCTTTGTTGGAATCCATCCTTTTCGGAATCCAGCTAGGAGTTTGGCTAAGCACTTGAGCTCAATTGAACACTCAGCTCGGTCACCCAGCTCAGCTCGGCAAAGCACCTAGCTCAGTTCGGTCACCCAGCTAAGTTCAACAAGCGTTGAGTTGGGTCTGGCATTAAGGTCGGTGAAGCACTGAGCTCGGTTAAGCACGGAGCACGGTCAGGCATTGAGCTCGATAAAACACTGAGCTCGGCCTAAACACTGAGCTCAGCCTAGACGCGGATCTCGACCTGAGCATTGTGCTCGGCAGAACACTGAGTTCGGTCGACACTGAGCTCGGCCAGTGTTGAATCCGGCCATCGCTGAGCTTGGCCAGTGCTGAGTTCGGCCATTGCTGAGCTCTGGGTTTGAGGAAAATCTCATGATCCTATATCTGGACCAGATTTGAAATTAAGGACCTACCTGGGCCCCACAAGTTCACTGGACCACTTTCCCATGCTCCCTAGGTTCCCTCCTATTCCCATACCCTCACAGACCTTTATACCCCCACCCCCCCATCATCATCTTCCTTTACTTTAGCTCACAGAACGAGTTGTGTTTTGTTACAGAACTCAGTTCTGTGACAAAACACAACTTCTCCTCTTCATTATGCATAGGGATGGTGGCCCACCTCTGGTCAAAAATCCAGATCAGGTTCCACCCCCATGGTCACCCAGGGCCCCTCTATCAGATGTGGGGTCCTGATTTCCAAAGGTGGCCCACATGGGTCCCGGTCTCGACGCAACAAAGTGGGTTTTCCACTGTTTATATCCGGGAATTCACTACAGGTCACCCAATCCATGGATTTCTCCTCATACCCATTTACCATTCATCACAGAAGCATAACAAACAAGAATAGCACTTCTATAATCATTCATCCATCAATCCAAACCATTGATCTTCCAAGTGAGGTAGACTCATCCATCAATGGCCAAAGAAAAACCATAAAACAAGCTCAAAGATCGATCTAAACGCATTTATATACATGAATTGGAATTGCAGAATCAAGAAGAAGAAAACCATGCATTCTCAAATCCCCAACATAGAGCACTTGCCTGGATTGATCGAAGGTAGAAGGAAAAGAGAGCATAATAGAAAAACGGCCAGTAAAAAGGGGTTTCAGCAGTGGGGGCTCCTCTGTTGTTGATCAGCCTGGGGTTTCTAGCTAGGGTCTTTATTCTATTGGGGATTCTGGAAAGAGAAAGAGATAGAGAGAATTGGAGAAAAGATGAGTGCTCGTTGGAGAGAAGTGGGGAAGAAGAAGAGAGAAAATAGATGGAAATTTAGAGAGGAGATGGACAGTAACTTCATTGGGTGAGGGAGGGTTTAGCTTATATAGGTTGGGTTTTAGGGCTAGGGATAAAAATGCCCTTGGGGTTAGAATAGGATTAGGGTTAGGGTAGAGGGTACTTAAGTCTTTAGGTGGGGTTTCTAGAAGATTCTCTGGTGCAAACCCCCTATAGTAAATACAAATTTCT
This sequence comes from Litsea cubeba, assembly GCA_012931725.1. Taxonomy (NCBI): domain Eukaryota; kingdom Viridiplantae; phylum Streptophyta; class Magnoliopsida; order Laurales; family Lauraceae; genus Litsea; species Litsea cubeba. Next base: position 22,540,073 of record CM022947.1, on the reverse strand, counting down.
AGCTAGGGCCTTTAATAAACTAAATAACAAAAGAACCCTATTGATTCTACTAATTACACAACTAGACTAATCCTAGGAAAATACATAATTACCCTTAACTAAACCCCATAATTAGTTGAATTAAAATCCTTAGGCTAATATATATAGTATTCAAATTAAAATTGAGGGCCCACCAAGGGTAGGGCCTCACAGACCCGACCCATCGATCTGAGATCGACCTCAGGCAACACCTCGAGCGCAAGAGGCTGCGTCGGGCTCAGGACGAGGGCTCTAGCAACAGTCGCTCGAAGAGAAGGTCCGAGCTCCCCTTCGAGGATGGAGAAGGCGAAGAAGCGCGGCTTAACAAGCAAAATGAAGGTTCTCTCTCACAACCCTCCGGATTCGTACGACCACGGAGACGCCGGCTCTTCTCCTTTCTCCCCAGAAATCAAGGATATCCTCCTGCCCAAGAGATTCAGTGTTCCACAGTTCGTTCATTGCGACGGCACCTTGGATCCGGCAGCGCATCTCCGGCATTTCACTCAAAAGATGTCGATATGGGGTGATGTCGGCCATCTGAACTATAGAGTTTTCTCATCGAGTTTGGGAGACCTCCCCCTCAAATGGTTTTGTAGTCTCCCAGAAGGATCGATCTCAAGTTGGCACCAGTTGCGGAACTCCTTCCTGGGGAAGTTCCAAATGTAAGACCCCGACCCCCAATTTCTCTATTTAGTATTGTTTTAATCGTGGTTTAGCTTTTAAAGCAAGATTAGAGTTGGTTTGACTTTTTCTTTGAGTTTGACTAGATTTTTCATAGCCTTGGAGATTTTGAGGACCTTTGACCTTAGTTTGACCCGACCTTTATGATATGTATTTTTGTGAGAAATTATTCTTATTTTGGAAATTTTCAAATTTTGCTCCTTTCGACTCATTTTATTGAGTTTAACAACTTTCATGTTTTGACCATTTTGATTTGATGATCAGAAAATACGTTTTTCGGGAAAAAGGGCAAAATTGACCTTTCACACTAAATCTGTATTTGAATTTCAAAATTTTCAGAATTTGGGGAAAATAGACTTTTTGGAAAGTAAATATTTCGTTGATCGACTTTGTCTTCTTCGTCGATCTCATTCGGGACCCACAAATGTTAGTTTCAGCCTTTGCTATGTTGGGACCCATGGGGCCAAGCACACTTACTCTTTATAAAGCCAATGGGGCTCTTCTTCTTCCCCATTCTTTCTTTTCCTGCAACAAAGAGGGAAGCTTAGGGTTTTCTCCCAGCCCCTTTCTATCTCTTCTAGAAAGCTCCCATCTTGAGTGCTAAGTGAGGGAATGATCTTCTCATCTTCTTCCCCACCTTCCAAGCTTTCCAAAGATGCCATTTTCTAAAGATTTGAGCTAGGAGAGACCACTTTTCCAAGCTCTTCTTTCTTGTTTGAGCTTCAAAAAAATTAGCAATGGATTTCTTTCTTCAAATCTTGGTTTTTCAAACCATTTAGAATGTTTTTGTCATATATGCAAAGAGTTTTCTTGGAGATTTGAAAATGGTTGGTTTCTAGGGCTTCTCCTTGAGCTATTTTTGGGGGTTTTGTGATTTTGGAGCTTGGGACTATAAGAGGACCATCTTAGAGTGATTTGCATCTCCTCTTGACCCAAGGCAAGTGAATATTCAGCTAATAATGGTGATTTGTTTAATGTGAATGGTTTTGTGAATTTCTTCTTCCTATATTTCTTCTCCTTTTCATACTGTGGTTTATATTAATATGTTTATGCAATGTTTTATATGTATCTTCTTTGAAATCCATATCTTGGAATGTTTTATGTTCTTGGATTCATCTTCCTTAAATCAACTCCTTATGTTCCAAAAACTTTTGTATCTTGATGAATGAAGAAAATTATATTTGCACTTGATTTTGTTTGATGAAATGGCATATAAATTAGTGTGTGGATGTGTTTGATAGATTTAATTTGGCATGAGAAGCTCAAGGAAGTATGGAAACATGTGAGAAAGGATGAAGGGAAAGGAAAATCAGAAACAGGAAGGAGGAAGTGCAATTCTGCACTTCCAGCGGACTGGACAGGGCCCAGTCCGCTCGAGCGACCCAGTGGGCCGCTCGAGCGAACCAGGTTCTGTCTGGGCTTCGCTCGAGCGGACCCTGGGTCGCTCGAGCGAGCCCAGACCTGTCCAGGGCCCATTTCTAGGTTACCTTGGGCTGTCCTTCTGGGTTATTATTAGGGGCCTGTTTGGGATCGTTTGTGCCCGTCTCTCCTATTTGTTTTGAGGCCCATTAATCTCCTTCTTTATGCTTGAAAGCCCATGAAAGTTTGGGGTAAATTGTGATACTTGGAAAATTGTGAGATGGAATGAGAACAATGAGAGAATGAGCATATGTGAAATTACCCGGGAATCTTTCAAGTCTCAATGCGCACTTTATCATTTTAAATGTTGTGGATTTTCATTGGCATCAAACATATTCTTTTGTTGATCAATGTTTAAAGGCTAAGTGTGTATTGAGATGGTTCCTTGGTAAGTCATTAAGTCATTCTACATTATTCTATTCCATTCCAGATCAGAAATGTATTTGTACTCTTCGGTAAACTAATTTGAATAGCATCGGTAATTTGATATAGAATCATGTGTTTTCCACGTTCGAAAGGATTGATCATATGATTTTTATACAAATTACTTTGATGTGTATTTGAGTGGTTTACCATGGAAATTCGTATGCTTTCTTCGAGTCGATTTGGATGGAGATTTGAGTGGTTCGCCACATTCGGAAATACATCGATAGGACTATTATTTTGAAAATAAACCTCAAGGCAAGATGGGGCCAGAGCTTTGTAGTGCAAGCCCATGAGCCAAAGGGACTAGTATTTTGAGAATAAAACCTCGAGGCGAGATGGGGCCAGAGCTTTGTAGTGTGAGCCCATGAGCCAAAGGGATTATTATTTTGATTTGTATTGGTTCAGGTTTTAAAAACTAAAGGCACCACTAGACTTAGGTCACCTTGTCGGGCTGATCACCCGGCTTGGGATCTTTAATTTGTCTGCCAGCTGCAGCTTGGATTCTGTCCGTACCGACCATGGCAACAGTTTTGATCTGCCGGTCCCACTTGTTTGTGGCTACGGTTCTGATTCTGTTTCTGGTCCCACGTGTAGTGGCTACGGTTCTATCTGCTCTTGTTACTTCGGTAATAGAAGAATATAGTTATGTGTGGTTTGCCAATGTTTTCATCAAATGCCATTGATTTATTTTGATCGTCATCGAATTATTAATTGATTAGTGTTTTATTCGATTGCCATTGATTTATTCGTTTATCATTATTCTATTCATTTACATTTTTAATTATCCATAAAGTGTTTACTTGACTACATTCGTTATTCATATATGCCCAAACTTTAAATGTATCAGATTTGATTTTATATGGTTTTATAAATGTTCATCATCCTATTACTTGTTTATTTGCTCGCCAGACCGTCGTGTCTGACCCTGTTTGTTTGGTGCCAGATTTCTCTCCTTCTGTTTTTAGGTGTTTGATCGGAGGAGGCAGTTGAGCCGCTGGTCTGACGTGAGAGGTTGCCCATTGATATCATCTAGATGTCAAGTTTGGCACCGGAGTTCGTATCTAATTATGGGGGTAGTATTTCTATTTAGTTGGATATTACTTTTGTATGGTTTTGTTAGCCTTCTTCTTGGGATTTGTAATTAAGACACTTGTTAATTGTAATTTGAATATATGGGAAATAAATAGTCATGTTACTACCAGCTCAGTATTCTTTGAATTATGATTTGTGCCGGTCTGCTTATATGATGGCTTTATGATATTGGTCGAGTGCGACACGGAATCCGATGGCCACGGACTCCGGGTCACAACACCATGATTAGCTTCAGCGAAAAATATGTTCAGTTTGTGTGGAATTTTATTATCCTCATTCACGCGGATCTTGGAAAATACAATAAAAATTTTAATAAATCCCAAAATTTCGCATCCCGAGGTCGGATCACTGCAGGGCCCGGTTTTGGAGTGTGACACCAAGCCTGCAGAGTCATCCCGAAGACAGATGGCGACATCATGGCCCTCAAGATGGGGTGGAACGAGAGCATTACCCAGTTCGCTAAGAGATTCTGGACTGTTTATAGCCAGATCGAGAACTCCAACGACGAAGTGGCGATCATGTCCTTCCAGCACACCCTGTTGTCGGGCAACGACCTTTGCAAAGAACTAGTTGGGAGCCCCGTAACCTCGGTGGAAGCGCTAATGGCCAGGGTAAACAAGTACGTTGCCCACGAGCAAGATGAATCCAGGGCCAAGGAGAGCTTCGGTGTCTCTAACACCACTTCCAGAGGCCAGTCCAGAGCCGAAGATCAAGCCACCCAGCATGATCGCCACCCCCACAAGAAATCCTTCACCAAAAAGGAAAAAAGGGCATTTCAGAGGGAAGAGAGGAATCAATACCGAGCTTCCACCAGTTCGGCAGCAGCCTCGTTTCCTAACATAGATAATGGCAAGAAGTCCAAGTTAAGTGTTCACACAGTGTTCGTGGAGCCTATCCACAAAATACTAAACAAGATCAAAGACCAGCCCTACTTCAGTTGGCCGCAGCCCATCCAGAGCAACCCCGCCAGCCAGAACCAAAGCAAGTTTTGTGCCTACCACAAGCAGAATGGGCACAACACTGAAGAATGTTACTCTCTCAAATCGCACCTTGAGAAGCTCGTCAAGGAAGGACACTAAAAAGAGTATGTGAAAGGAGGAGGAGTAAACACCAGCCGAGCTCAGCACCGGGATGACGGAGCCCACTCTAGCGACGAGTCGGAAAAACTTATCAGTGTCATCCACCTAACTCCCGCCCCAAAGTGGAGTAACCAAGCCCGAGCCGAGGCCAGGAGGGCCACACACGGCAAATAGGAGATGACTGCCGAGCTCGAGCCAGTTTCCAAGAGTGCTCAGAAGGAGAAGCCCAGGATCTATTTCTCTGAGGAAGACTTGGAAGGAGTCTAGCTCCCCCATAACGATCCGCTGATCGTTACCCTCAAACTCAAGAACTGCATAGTTCTAAGGATCCTCGTCGACCCCGGAAGCTCTTTCGAGATCCTTTACTTCGATTGCTTTAGGAGGATGGGCCTCAGAGAAGAAAACCTGGAGGAGGCACGGGCCTCAGATAGGCTTCAGCGCCAAACCAGTGTATCCCAAGGGGAAGATCTCCCTCACAGTCCAAGTCAAATGCGCCTCCATAACTGCCAACTTCCTTGTGGTAGATGCGCCATCTCCCTATAATGCCATAATGGGGAGGACATGGCTGCACAGAATGGAAGCAATACCTTCTACCCACCATCAGAAACTCAAATTTCCCCTAGAGGACAAGAACGGCGGAATAAAGGTCGTCACTGTCATGGGCGACCAGCAGGCGGCCAAGCAGTGTCTAATGGTCGTAATACCCGGAGAAAAGGAGCCACAGCAAGTAAATATGGCCGAGCTGGAAGACGAACTCGATAAGGTCGGCTGCGATCCCCAGAAGAAGAGCGTAAAGGATTTCACCGAGGTCAGGCTCGATCCAATCAATCTCGAGCGCTACTTCCTGATTGGCAGTCGGCTCGCCGAGACGGAAAAGGCCGAGCTCGTCAGTTTACTATTCAGTAACAAGGAGGTCTTCGCCTGGACCCCTACGAGATGCCCGGCATTGACCCCGAGGTCATGTGCCACAGGCTCAGTGTGGACCCTCAACACAAACCAGTGGTGCAGAAGTCACGCAGGATGGGGGTACCACAGTCAGAGGCAGTAGTCGAAGAGGTTGAAAAGCTGCTGGAGGCGGAGGCAATCAGAGAGGTCAAGTATCCGAAGTGGCTGGCGAACACAGTGGTCGTCAAAAAGAAAACTGGAAAATGGAGAGTCTGCGTCGATTTCACCGACCTAAACAAGGCCTGTCCCAAAGACAGCTTCCCACTCCCAAAAATCGACCAGTTGATCGACGCCACCGCAGGCCACGAAAGGATGAGCTTCCTCGATGCTTATCGAGGCTACCACCAAATACAAATGTACGAGCCAGATGAGGAGAAGACCGCGTTCATAACGCCCAGGGGCATCTACTGTTACAAGGTCATGCCCTTTGGACTAAAGAATGCAGGGGCCACCTACCAAAGGTTGGTCACGAAGATGTTCCAAGCCCAGCTAGGTAAGACGGTGGAGGTCTACATCGACAACATGGTCATCAAGTCCAAGCAGTCCCGGGACCACTTGACCAACTTGGGTCAGGTGTTCGACATACTTAGGAGGTTCAGGCTCAAGCTCAACGCCTCCAAGTGCGCATTCGGTGTCGGTTCCGGAAAATTCCTTGGGAGCCTAGTCACCAGGAGAGGCATTGAAGCCAATCCGGATCAGATCACGGCAATCCTTGGAATACAAAGTCCAACGACGATGAAGCAGGTCCAGAAGCTTACTCAACCGCTTCGTCAGCAGATCATCAGATAAATGTAGGCCATTCTTCCAACTACTAAAGAAAAATCTAAAATTCCATTGGACATCGGAGTGCGATGAAGCGCTGCAAAGGCTCAAAGCCTATCTCTCCTCACCACCCCTGCTCTCGACTCCGAAATAGGGAGAAGTACTCTACCTCTACCTCGCAGTCTCATATCCTGCGGTCAGTTCGGTCCTCCTTAGAGAAGACGACAAACAGCAAATGCCGATCTACTACATGAGCAGAATCATGCTTGAAATTGAGACCAGATACCTCCCAATGGAGAAGCTCGCGTTGGCACTTGTCAGCACTTCTCGCAAACTCTCCCACTATTTCCAAGCCTTCTCCATCGTGGTCGTGACAGAATATCCGCTCGGAGCGGTCTTCAAAAAGGCCGACTTCTCCGGCCGAATCTCGAAGTGGGCCGTCGAACTAGGGCAATACGACATCAAGTATCAACCTAGAACGGCGGTCAAAGCTCAAATTCTGGCAGATTTTATCGTCGAATTCACCTCTCCGAGTTCAGCACCGACCCGCTTGGCACCGAATTGGGGGACAAGAGGCATGAGGACGAAGTCACTGGGACAAAAGAAGAGCAGGCCTGGAACCAATTCCTTGCCTCCGCTTGGAAGGTATTCGTTGATGGATCCTCTACCTCCAAGAGGGCTGGCGCCGGCATAGTCCTTCAATCCCCAGAAGGATTGGTTATCGAGCAAGCCCTCACACTTGACTTCAAAGCATCCAATAACGAGGCAGAGTACGAGGCCCTAATAGCCAGGCTGAATAGCGCTAAGATCCTAGGAGCTCAACAGCTGGTGGTTTTTAGTGACTCACGGTTGGTAACAAGCCAGCTGACTGGAGACTACCATGCTCGCGACGACAGGATGGCTGCATATTTAGCGCACGCGAGAAAGCTCCTCTCACAGTTCCAAAATGCTGAAGTCAAACGTATTGGCAGAGACTCCAACTCTCATGCCAACGCCCTTGCTAGCCTAGCTTCAACGGTTGAGGCCGGAAGGAAAAGAATTGTCGAGGTAGGATCGCTAGAGAGGCCAAGCACGGAGCTCCCTCCACCTCGGCAGATTCTATGCGTCAATCTTGGCCCGAGCTGGATGGACGAAATAATCACCTTCCTTAAAAATGACTAGCTCCCCGAAGACAAGAACGAAGCTCGCAGAATCAAGCTCAAAGCAACTCGGTTTTGGTTGAGCCCACAAGGCAAGCTCTACAGGAAGTCCTTCACCGGCCCCTACCTTCAGTGCGTCCACCCTGACAAGGTCAATGATTTCCTCTACGAGATGCACGAAGGAATCTGCGGAAGCCATATCGGTGGACGATCGCTGGCGTACCGAGCTATCAGCCAGGGTTACTGGTGGCCATACATGCAGACAGATGTGCAGAAATGTGCCCAAAAGTGCCAGAAGTTTTCACACTCCGTCCACCAGCCAGCCCAGTATCTAAGTCCATTATCCAGCCCGTGGCCTTTCGCCCAATGGGGACTGGACATCGTAGGACCTCTCCACCGAGCTCCAGGAAATAAGAGGTGGCTGATAGTAGCCACCGATTATTTCACCAAGTGGATAGAAGCAGAAGCACTTTCCTCCATCACCGAGCACAATTCAAAGAATTTTGTCTGGAGAAACATCGTCACAAGGTTCGGAATTCCACGGACTTTGATCTCGGATAACGGGACTCAGTTCGATTCCAACCTCTTCAAAACCTTCTGCCAGGGGCTCGGCATCAGAAATCATTACTCTACCCCAGCCTACCCCTAGAGTAACGGTCAAGCTAAGATCTCCAACAAGGTGATGCTCGACGAACTCAAGAAGAGGCTCGATCGAGCGAAAGGAAGATGGGTGGAAGAACTACCGAGCGTCCTGTGGGCATGCAGGATGACGCCAAGATGCTCCACTTCGGCAACACCTTTCTCCCTCGCCTACGGTATGGAAGCCGTGATTCCGCTTGAGATCGGTCACCCGACCTTGAGGTTGGAACTCTTCGACCAAGGCCATAACGACGTGAGCTTGACCCGAGAACTGGACCTAGCCGAAGAACGCAGAGAAGCAGCGGCCGTTCGTCTGGCTGCCTATCAGCAGCAGTTAGCCAGGGGCTATAACCAAAGGGTCAGAGAGAGGAAATTCTCAGTGGGGGAACTCGTCCTGAAGAAGTCACTCCCGCAGGACAAAGATCCGAACCACGGCAAGTTGGCGCCAAACTGGCACGGACCGTTCAAGGTCACTGAGGTCTGCGGTCGTTCAGCTTACAAGCTCGAGAACATGGATGGCAAACAATTGCCATGGCCATGGAACGCAACGCACCTCAAGAAGTTCTATTTCTAAATTGTAACTGATTTTTGAAGAGCAATAAAAGCACTATGTTCCTTGTCTCCCTCAATCTCTCCAGAACGTAGAACTCTCCAATGGCGCCTAAGGGACTATGCGTCTCAAGTCTTCTCCATTTCGTGCTATGAGAGCACCTCGGCTCTCATGCCAGGTTGCCGGCGCGCCCCTGGCGACGAGCCAGTGAGACTTCTCCATTTCGCGTTATGAGAGCACCTCGGCACTCTTGCCAGGATGCCGGCGCGCCCCTGGCGACGAGCCAGTGGGTCTTCTCCATTTCGCATTATGAGAGCACCTCGGCTCTCATGCCAGGTTGCCGGCGCGCCCCTGGCGACGAGCCAGTGGGACTTCTCCATTTCGCGTTATGAGAGAACCTCGGCACTCTTGCCAGGATGCCGGCGCGCCCCTGGCGACGAGCCAGTGGGTCTTCTCCATTTCGCGCTATGAGAGCACCTCGGCTCTCAGGCCAGTCTGCCGGGGCGCCCCTGGCGACGAGCCAGTGGGACTTCTCCATTTTGTGTTATGAGAGCACCTTGGCACTCTTGTCAAGATGCCGGTGCGCCCCTGGCGATGAGCCAGTGGGTTTTCTCCATTTCGCGCTATGAGAGCACCTCGGCACTCACACCAGGATTGCCGGCGCGCTACTTACATATCTGTCGATGGGGCAGCGATCCTAATGATATAATCCTGGGCTAGCCTGGGGGCAGCTCGGCACCTACCCCTACCGAGCTCATATACTTATGCAAAATATTGGGAAAGCAAAAACAGGCATGACAAGAAAAACGACCTAGACATTAGCCAAAGGAAACTTGAATTATATTGAATTTCCGTTCATTACATGAGATAACGGGTACAATTGAAAACAAGGAAGCAAAAAAGATACATCAAGAACAAAGGCAATTACAACTTACAAGCAAAATAAACAGGGTCGGTCCGAGGTCCGGATTCAAAGGCACCTGGAGGGCTTGGGCGTCTTCGACACCGAGTGCCAAAGTCTCGATGTCCTCAAAGGACATATGCCTGGCGAGCCGCATATCTGAGCTCGGCGAAGGAGACCGAACGGTCTGGCGCGGCGTTCTTCTTGAGGCCTCGCGTTGCCCCGAACCGGACGTAGTAGCCTGTGCGCCGGACGCAGCCCTGCTTTCAATGTCGATCACAGCCCGTGAAGGCCTTTCCTCCTCGGTCCTAGCCCTAGGAGCAGCTTGTTATGTCTTGGCCCCGAGCTCGGCTCCGTCCGAACTTCCTTCTCGGGACGGCTCGGTTGTACCCTTAATGTATCCACGGTACTTCGGCTGGTACCCTAACAGCGACCAAGCCGCCCTGCCCTCATGACCGTTGTACCGCTTGACTTGGTGGAGCCAAGTTTCATTCCTCGCCCAGATGTACCGGGCAGCCCGCCTCCTCTCCTTAACAGCTGCGCAGCAAGCAGAGATATCAGTTCGGCAAGATAAGAAAGAAAAACGCATATGAAATATGTACAAAGGAAAGGAGATGGTATTTACTTGGAATAGTCCCGAAGTGGCGGGGAATCCGGTAGGCTCTATCAGTGTCGGCTACGCCGAACTCCCAATTACCCGAGACATACAGAAGATCGTCCCCGGCGTATTTACTTGAGTCCTCCAGGTAGGGAACAAAGCCCTCCCGACGTGGCTTAGCCCGGAGATAATAGGCATCTCCAGACTTGCATATGTCGTAGACGTCCTCAATATCGAAGACGCCGAGGTCAATGCCTAGGACCTCGTTAAGCTTGGCCGTGCCCATTACGATCTTGAAAACGTTGGGCAGCAGCTGACAGGGGCAGAGGCACCACTGACTAAGACACCTCCTCAGAAAAGGATGAAGGGGGAAACGAACCCCACCTTCAGTCACAACCACCAACGGGAAAGGCATCCAGCCTCCCGAGAAGTCACAGAGGTTGATACCGTTAGGATCAGCCCCCCTGACTTGGACATCGGCGGGGATCTCATATGTTGACCAAAATCCCTCAATCGCGACCTCACTCTCTAACCAATGACTGTAAATGCCCATCTCTACCAAAATTTATGAGCAAGAAGAAACCCTAGACCCTAAACTTATGGGAAAAAGTAGGAGAAAAAGAACTTAAGAAGACAAAGCCAGGGTTCAGACTAGCGAGAGCTCAATCTCGGCAACACTCCTCTTCTCAGGTAGATCTCTCTGAGCAGTGTTCTCTTCTCCAGAATAAAGCATCAGTAGGGAAGAAGGGAGCTTTAATATGCATATATAAAGGAAGGAAGAAGGGCTCCCCCCCTTTCTGGAAACCCTAGGGACACTCATTCCAGACGCCCCCTGGGGTTCCGCGCCCTCTAGGGTTTCGCGCGCATCGATCAATGGGCACATCCCTGATAAGCGGCGTTTCCTCGATGCGGCTGAATGACCAACCAGATAGTGACACGTGGTGCCGCCAGCATGTCCCCCGCATTAATTTACAAACTCATTTATTACCTCGGTCATTCAAAGCAACCACGGATGAAGGCCAAGCGTCAACGGTCGAAACCAAGGTGAGTCCTACCCCAGGAGGATTTCCCGTCTCGTAGCTCCCGACCTCACGAAGATGGCAAACTCCGTAAGGTCAGAAGCTAGGGGCAATTGTGTGGGGATGTCTCCCGAAACGCAAAGGTTATACTAACCTCGGTGCTTACGTCTGCTAATCACGTCTTAACCTCGGCAAATGCTGCTCGTGCGCTATCCGAGCTCGAGACCGCCTCTGGTCTCAGGAACCCCCAATCTCGACACGAAGCCTTCACTTCAACCACTCAGCTCGGCACCAGAGCCAGACCTTTACCCGAGATGGACGATAGCGGCTGTACTTTCAAGGGTACCCGGCTGGATCTGACAACCATCTTGGCCGCCCCTCACTCCTGATAGAGCGGCATCCAACGGTTACGTCCCATCAGAGTATGGCTCCAAGCCAGGCCCGATGGGACTAGGCCCAAAAGTCAGCTATGGTAAGGTCTGATTAGACCAGCATTTAATGCATTATGGGCTGATCGGACTGCCATTTAATGTGTAGTGGGCTGATGCGACAGCACCCCAGGGAGTGCTAGGACGTCATCATGAGTACCGCCATGCAGCGTAGGTTCCTTGTCTATAAATAAAAGGAACGATCTCCATCACAGGTACGCACAACCATAGCCAGAGAGCTGCTACCCTACCTCTCTTCTTCCTTATCTCTATCCTATTGCTCAAGCCTCATACTGACTTAGGCATCGGAGAGCCTTGCGCTGCCCATAGCCAGGGTCCTTTGACGTCCTTATCTTCCTCCCTTTCAGGTTCTCAGGCCATCCACCATCTTCTAAGGAGCTTCAGACTCAACATAACTTCCATTGCAAAGTCCATAATATTTAGGCACTTACAGGAGTCATGAGGAAGTCAGGTTACTGATTGAAGGCAGTTGACACACAACAAAGCTCGGATATGGACGTTTTGGCATAAGTCCTATGCTTGGGAGTCCATTTAGCCTTCAGCTTGTCTTTCCCAACAATATGGTATGAATAGTTGGTGCTATCCATCTTGGAATCAAAGGCCCAAACTGTAGATAAGCCAGTTGGGACATGGGTGTGTGTGAGTGCGATTGCGAGGTGGTCGAGTCTCCAATCGAGCCCATCTAGTGTGTTTTTTCATGTGTCTCTTTCATTAAACTGTGAAATAAATGAGTTCAATTTTTTTATCTTGATGGTAAGAAAATGAGATTGCTCAATGTACTCGTTCACAACTCTCTTTTACCCCCCACCTTACTAATTGTCATCTTTTGAAAAATTATTCTCTAAAGAAGCTCTCCACAGACAATTTTGTTCACTAAAAGGGTCAGGTATTACCATCTCTATTTCCAATTAGCTATCATCTTATTTATGGTGCCATGTAAATGGAATTTCAAAGGCTTAAAACCATGAAAGAGTGCCTAAGGGGATGAAAAAGTGCGCAAAATGAGGAAATAATGCTAGCAGTGATCTTTAATGGTTTAAATGTGTAAGCCACGAAAATGAAAACGTCAATTTTTTCTACTTTTTTTTAGGAAAAAGGTAGATTTTTTCTACCGTTGATGGTTTAGAGTGCTACGGGAATTAAAAAGGCAAAGGAAACTTAGGTCACGTTTGGCAACCAAATCTTTAGGGAAAATATTTTTTTTCCCTAAAGTTGCGGTAAATTCATGTTTGGCAATTGTAAATTTCTAAGGATTTGGATGAATGTAAATCTTCATTTGTTAGGATTTCCAGATCCGACCACCCCTCATAAAATTTGAAGACCCTCACTTAAGTGGATTTGCACACCGAATCCTATTTTTCTCAACTATATGCATCGATAGACACCAATATCAATGTAAAATCCTCAATTATACAAATCCCCAGTAAGGAATCCTTGTTTCAGTGATAGTGAAGAATTGTCAGATCTATGGATTCTTTGCCCGTTTCCAAACATGCTCTTAATGATGTGGTGCGTTGATTTTTTGTTAATGCTTTTCAACAATATAAGGGGAACTTGATGCCCAAACTACTTTATGTGGAAAGAGCTGAGGTAAGCAAAGTATTCATGAGAAATATCATTGGCCCTTCAGGTGAAAAGTATTTATACCGACTCTAGTAATGGCTTGAGGTCTTGATAGAAATGGTTAGTAGAGGGAATTTAAAATGGTATCAAAGTCAACTGATCACAAGTTCGAATCCCAAGAGCAGTGGCGGACCTACGACTTTTATTTGAAGGAGGCTTGAAAAATCAATCTTTCCTTTTTCAAAACAATACCTTAAAAGATGATTTTTAGTGTCGACCAAATTAACCAATACGTGTTGGCTGAGTTTTAAGAGCAATTACAAAAAATCATATGAGGTTTTGTTAACACAAAAGTCATAGTAGTTAATTAAGGTCATGTTTGGTATCTTTACTCTTTTTCTAACAGACCCAATAAAAGTAGAGCTATAAAAAAAAAGAGCCATACAAAAAAGAGGCCAAAGCTCTATTTTTCAGCTGCCCACTTTTTGAGCATTTGGATTTTAGAGGATTTGCCTCTAAATGTTTAAAATGGACAGAAGCCAGAATGTTGTGCCAAACGCTCTTATTTTCATAACATCTGTCCGCTTTAGATATTTAGACAAGTAGAGGCTGAAAATAGAGGTGCCAAACATGGGCTAAGCAATATGAGATAAAGAGCCAACACCATATCAAGTTCAGTGTTCTTGTTCTTCTATTCTTTTGAAATGAAGCTCCTTTTGAAATGAATGAATGAAAGACAACCATTGGTTTATTCTTCTTAGCCATTGTATAAAACTAAATAAATATAAGGAAAAGGCCCTAAAGAAAGGTGTTAATTAGTAGAGTTTAACTACAGTCTTGAATACTAAAGGACTTAAATACATAAAAATAGATTTGTGTCCAATATTCAAACTCATTTTGATTTAAGTTGCATTATATTAAAAAGAATAAAGCTTGTGTTTGAATCTAAATAGGCTTTCATTTGAGTTAAAAATTAGGTTTGGAAATTGTCAGACCCCGACCCAGGTTTGGAATATTTAATTATATTTTAACCGTGATTAGTTGATAAGTGGGGTTAGTGGATGATTAGCTTATTCTTTTTAAGATAGATTAGAATGTTGGAATAGCTTTGGGAATTTTCGAGAGTCGTTGACTTAGGCTTGACGCAGGCCGGGCGCCCGTGTTATATGTGAACTTGGGGGTTTAACCTTGATTTTTTTTGTAAAATCCCAACTTTTGTTTATTTTGACTCATTTCACTTAGATTATCAACTTTTATGTTTTGACAATTTGGATTTGATGATCAGAAATCGCGTTTTTCAAGAAAAAGCGCAAAATTGACCTTTCACACAAAATCTCTACCCAAATTTCGAAAATTTCAGAAATTGACAAAAATATATTTTTTGAAAAGTAGAAATTTTGTTGATCGTTTTTTCTTCTTCGTCGTTTCCATTCGGGGCCCGCAAATACCATTTTCAGCCTTGTGAAGATTGGGACCCACAAACCCATCTTATAAGAGGAAGAGCTCTCTTCTTCCCTTATTCTATCTTTCCTGCAACGTTTTGGAGCCAAGGGTCTTTCCCTCTCCCAGCACTTTCTCTCTCCTCTAGAACACCCATCTCTTGAAGATTTCTTGAAGGATTGATCTCCTAGGCTTCTTCCTCTCTCTTCAAGCTTTCCAAAGAACCCCTTTTCAAAGGATTTGAGCTAGGGCAAGGCTTTCTTTCAAGCTTCTCTTCATTGTTTGAGCTCTTCAAGGTTAGCAATGGCTTTCCAATCTTGAAATCTTGGTTTTCCTCTTTATTTAGAGTGTTTTCATCACACATGCAAGAGTTTTCCCTTGAGATTTACAAAGGATTGATTCAGGGTTCTTCTTGGGAACTTTTGGGGGTTTTTGTAGATTTGGAGCTTGAGGTCCTAGAGAGTTGTCTGAAGAGTGTTTTCCTCTCTCATCTTGGCTTGAGGCAAGTGGATTTTTCAATTAATAGGATGATTCTATTTGATAAGTTTCATTTCATGGCATTTTCTTTCTATGTTTTAATCTCTTTATAATTCATAGATTTACCTTAGAAAATGGATTAATGTTTGTGTTTGAATCTATTTGTGTTATTGTTTTGCAATGGATTGGAAATTGGTTTTTGAATTTGGTCATCTTGAAATTTAGCCTTATTTATATCAAGTCTTTGTGATCAAAGAATGGAGGAAATCTTTGATTTAAAAGTGTT
This sequence comes from Litsea cubeba, assembly GCA_012931725.1. Taxonomy (NCBI): domain Eukaryota; kingdom Viridiplantae; phylum Streptophyta; class Magnoliopsida; order Laurales; family Lauraceae; genus Litsea; species Litsea cubeba. The sequence continues at coordinate 22,524,590 of CM022947.1, read as the reverse complement.
TGCATGGTTGATTAGAATGATTAATGAATGATGATTTGATGAGTTGAGGAGGTCAAGAAAGGGCCCAAATAATCTTGGAGATGTGTATGAAAGATGGGGATAGAAAAAGAATTGAAAAGATTGCAAAAAGAGAGAGAACCCAGCGGAGCCGGACTGGATAGAGCCCAGTCCGCTCGAGCAACCCAGTGGGCCGCTTGAGCGGACCAGGTTCTGCCTGGTCCGACTGGTTCGCTCGAGCGACCCAGTGGGCCGCTTGTGAGAACCCGACCCCAGATTTTTTGGTTTAACATTTTTTAATCATGGATTTGTTTTCTCAGTGGGTTTCCGGTTGTTTGATCAAATTTCTGAGTTTTATTATATTTTCTTTGGTTTTGGAAGCCAGTGAACCTAGACAGTGACCATAGGGTCCTATTTGTTTTGTGTGGTCATTTTGGAGAGATTCTCTTTGATTTCTGAAAATTCTCATTTCAGCTTTGTTTGACTAATCTCGTCATTCCCTACAACTTTTGTGTTCACTCCGTACCCATTTGAAACTCCGAAAATCAATTTTTCCAGCCCTGGGGGCAAAATCAGTCTTTTCACATTGAATCTGGACCCAAATTTCGAGATCTCAGAACCTTGCCAAATATAAACTTTTTGGAAACTAGATTTTGTGAGAAACATTTCCCTCTTCTTGGTCGATCGCATCCGAGGCCCATAAATCGATGTCTTAACACTTGAATCCATTATTTTGATCCCTTTAACCAAACAGTTGACTTTTTCTGTGGACCCTGGAAGTATGTCAATATTAACCTTGTTGGAAAGATAATTTTATTTCGGACACTTTTTATGTTTTATGTTTCTTGATCCAAGGTATAGAAAGCCCTCTAATCCCAATTACAAATTTTAGGTGTTTCTAAGTGTGGTGGGGCCCACACCCACCCATTATAAATGTACAACTCCTCTCCCTCATCTCTCCCAATCGTCCCAGCGGTGCTGCCTGTGCAGGAATGGGGAATTTTTCACCCATTTCTTCTTCCCTTGGTTTCTTCCTCACAAATCACCTCAAAGCCTTGCTCAAATCAAGAAAAGACCTTCACCAATCTTGTTCACCTCGTCAAGAGCTTTCAATTGGTACCATTTTTAGAAGGATTCATCAATTTCGAATTTCTCTTTGAGCTAACCTTGCTTATTTGAAGACTTTCTAGGTAAATGATTCTCTCCATCTCCTAGATTTGTGTTTTCCTAGCCCATGAGACTCTCCATCTCCATTATTGAAAGCTTTCTCCTTGTATTTCTTGATTTTGACATTTTAGGGCTTGTTTTTGGGGGTTTTTGAATAGGTTGTGATTTCTTGGCTTGGAATGTGATTAGAGGTTGTTTGCTTAGCTTTGGACCTAAGGCAAGTGGATGAAATGATTTAGTTTCATTAATCATGTTTTTATGCAAATGCTTAGCTTTTATTAATGATTTTCATTACTTAAGCTTTACTTCATGACATGCTTTTATTGAGTTTTGAAATACACTCATTGATGCATCTTTCTAGCATATTACTTTCTTGAAAATGATATCTTGATTGTATTAAGTTTTTACTCATTTCAAGTAATGGATTTCTTTGGTTAAATGTGAATGGGATGAAGAGGTTGGATCCATTTTTATGGAATGATAATTTGATGAGTTGAGAGGTCAAGAAAGGGCCCAAATATTCATGGAGTTATGTTTGGAAGAAGGGGAAAGAAAGGAAATGGAAAGAGATTGGACAAAAGAGGAATCCAACCATTTAGGCTGAGATTCGCCGCTGTCCGATCGATCGGACTGTGGGCATTACAGGTCCGATCGATCGGACTGTGAATAACTGAAAGCATTTCAGGACCGATCGATCGGACTGAAATGAGAAGAACTGCAAAATAAGGGGATTGTTGGACTGTTCTCCAGACTCACTTCAAGCCCATATTCAAGTCCAATTCAGCTCTATCACTTCTCTTCTTATTTGAAGCCATTGAACTTGTAATGATGCATAAGCCATTGAACTTGTAATGATGCATAGAAGCCCAGGAAAGATTTGGGTAAATTGTGATGTGTTGTAGTGGGGAGGTATTGTTTGGAGCCCCAATGCTATGCAAGGACTTGTAAGGCGTTATATGAAGTCCGGAGGTAGGAGAAACCTCATCATGGAGATTCGGTGAGGATTTCTAGATTTGTCAATGTATGTAAGGTCCCGGAATGTTTTTAATTCTTAAAGAGTACCAAATGTTTATCAAACCTAACATACGGAACCCTATACACATTGATTCAAATCTTGGACCTTCAACTCTTAGCTAGGAGAATATTGGAAATCCATTCATGTTCATCTTGACCCGATTTTTAATTGTGCATTTCAAACATCATATCTTATGATTTTGACTTGTCCCGAAAGTATTGGAAAGTGTATTTAGCTTTTGCTAACCCGTATATGCCCGTCCCGGTACTGATGTGTTTTTGTGCCTATGAGTACCCCGCCCCGTTATGCGTATTCATTTGTTTTAATTTTCGCATGTTACCTATGAGTCGGCACCACTAAGCTTGGATAACCTTATCGGTTTGATCCACCGGTTTGGAGATCCCCCTTCTGTTATACCAGCTGCAGCATGGTTCCCGCCCCTCCCTGCCCCGCCCCGATATACCCGGTTCGCTATTGTGGTCCCGCAGAGTATTATATGTATTTATTATATAAAAATCATTGACTCTCCTCACCTCGTGTGACTGAGGTTAACGTCGTTGATTCTCCTCACCTCGTGTGACTGAGGTCAATGTCCCGATGTGCTCTTATCACTTTTGTGAGAGAGGATTTAGCTTTGTGTGGTTGCCATCTTGTTAGTTCCCGAATCATTGGTACCTTTACATGATTTTATTGCATATGTATCTTTTATAAATGATGTATTCTTCTTTTATGAAATTCATGATTTATACAGGTTTCAATGTATTCCCTAAGGTATCATTGTTTAAAAATTTTGCTATGTCTTTTCACACGGAATTCCCGACTTGCCAAAATATACACGATTTAAATGATTACACGTTTTGTCAAATATTCATGTTTTATACACGCTTTAAAGGAATACAGGATTTTGTCAAATATTTATGTTTTATACCCGTCTCATATGAATACAGGATTTGTCGGATATTCATGATTTCTTATACATTGTAATTATGTACAACTTTTGATCAGATAACATGATTCATTACATGTTTTATCATTTAGTATATTGTTCATATCTTTTCACCCACCTGCCAGACCATCGTGTCTGACCCACTACTTTGGTACTCAGGTTCATATTTCTTGCCCGAGATGAGTGCACGTTTTGGCTGTGGAGCCATGAGCTTGCAGGTTGTTTTGTCGGCCATGTCGTGTAGACATTGAGCTTGACATCGGAGCTACGTCACATATGGGGCAGTGATTATAAGCTTGTCTTTGTATAGCTTTTATTAGCCTGTTTATTGGGATTGTAATTAATGCACATTGTTATTTGTAACTTGAACCTATGTGGGAATATAATATCCAGATACTCTCAGCTCTGTATCTTATTATAATGGTTTGTTCCAGTCTGATATGTTCATTGATAAGATAATTATATGCTTGGGTTGAGTGCGACATGGAATCCGATGGCCACGGACTTCGGGTCGCAACACCACGAAAGCTTCCGCATAAATATTCAGGATGTGTTGGAACGTGTGATCCTCACACATGCGGATCTTGGGAGAAATATAAATCATCACTAAACTCCCAATCATTTCTCACGGCCCCTCGGGTTTGGGGTCGTGACACCGCTCGAGCGACCCAGCTTCTGGATGGGCTTCGCTCGAGCGGACCTTGGGGCTCCCCAGTCCAACATCAGGGCCTGTTTTCAAGGCTTCTCTGGGCCTGTTTCAAGGACTGTTTTGGGCCCAGTTGAGGATTGTTTTGGGCCATGTTTAAAGACTGTTTTAGGCTTGATTTAGGGCCAGGTTTGGGCCTGATTCAAAGAGGTTTAAATCAGTTTTTAAGGGGACTTATTAGATTGTTTTTCAGGTCCACTTCAAGCCCGTATTCAAGTCCAATTCAGCCCAATCCCTTTCCCATAATTGAAGCCCATTCAGCCCTTCTAAATCATAGAGCCATTATGTGAATTGGTTTGAACTACGAATAAAATCATTTGGGGAATCTTTTAAGTCTCAATGTACACTTCATCCCTTTTTATTGTCAAGGGTCTTTTGTGGCACCAAATTACTATTAATTGATGACAATAGGGGGGTCAAATGTACATCAAGACGACCTGCATTAGACTGTTGAATCATCATACACTAAATTCATTCCATGTTAAAAAGTTTTGTTCGAATCCAATTATAAATCTATTTGAATGCTTTGGGGTGGTTTACCATAATTATGGACAGTGATAAAACTACTCCTCTTATTTTTGCTCGGATTTGTCAATGTGTGAGATATGTATTTGTTCGGAGTAGTTTTCTTATCGATTTTGGAAATATATCCTTATGAACGGATTTGTATTACTTCAAGGTTTCAAACTTTTACTCTAATGGCACCACTAAGCTTAGGTTACCTTGTCGGACTGATCATCCGGCTTGGAGTCTTTAATTTGTTCGCCAACTACAACTCGGGTTCTGTCTGTACCGACCATGGCAACGGTTTTGTATCCAGTCCCACATGTAGTGGCTACGGTTCTGTTTGATAACGACCTTGTTCATTCCGGTCCACGATTAGTGGCTACGGTCTCTATCTGCTCTCATTACTTCGGTAACAGGAGAATTTAGCTGTACGTGGTTTGCCAATGTTTTATCCGTTGATGTTTTATCTTATGGTTCTTGTTTATTTCACTTATCATAGTCTTGGATTCGTTAATATTTAAGATGTCGATCTTTTATCTTGGCATTCCTGTTATTTAGGTTTTAATGGTAGTTCTTATTTATTAAATGTTTTACTCTTTTCATCATCCTATTATATGTTATATTTGCTTGCCAGACCGTCGTGTCTGACCCTTTTTGTTTGGTGCCAGATATCGAGCCCCTTGTCGTTGAGGCGCACTTTGAGGCGGACCCAGTAGTTCTTGTGGAACGCGAGTGACAGCCTGACGATGTCGGTTAGACGTCGGGTTGACTCTAGAGCTTCGATCACATTTTGGGGTGGATTCTATTTTGGGAACTTATTGGTAGCCATTATTGGCTTATTTTTGGGAAATTGTAATTATTCACTAATTAACTTTTGTATTAAACTTGACAGTAACTTTGGGGCCTATCTATAGAATATTTCTCTTTTTTATACTAGTCTTGAGCGCTCTCATCATACACATTTGTTATGGAGTTTTATGTTTGCTACAATGCTTCCGCGTAATTTATTCGTGTGAATGTGATTCTTATTAATCATTGTTGGATCGAATTTCGAGGATCCTTACCGCGGAAACCTGTGAGAAACTAGCATGTGCGGGCGGAATTTTCGGGCCTGTCGCACCACGACCACGAATTAAGGTCTTGTTTAACGGGTCCTCGGTCCGGGGGCGTGACAGGCTTGGTATCAGAGCGAGAAATATTTGAGGCAATTAAAATTGGATTAGAAACATAAGGACGTGGCAAGAATTCGCTAGAATTACCGTTAGTCAGCGTCGATTGGGTTTGGGAATGCGAATACTATGCCTCCACGCAGACCTCCAGCGAATACGAATGCATCAGGCAGTAACAATGACAGTGGGGTTGAGAATCAGATGACATGCCAATTTCAGTAGCTCATGCAGATGATAGTTGAACAACAACAGCGAGCCAATGAGAATCAAGCAAGATTCCAAGAGCAGATGGCGAAAAAGGATGAGGAGTTGACACAGGTTCAGAGGCAGTTGCTAGAAGTCTTGGGTAGAAGACCAGAACCAAGGCCAAATGTGGGAGCTCAGTTTGTTATCCAGAATAGAGATAGGGATCCTAATGTCTTGTTTGAGAAGTTTAGAAAGAGAGTCCCAAAGGAGTTTATTGGGCAAGAAGACCCATTAGTAGCTGATGACTGGTTAGCCCACATGGAGAACATCTTTGATATTTTTACATGAACAGGCAGGCAACAAGTTCATCTAGCAGCTTCTATGTTCACCGGATTGGCGGATATTTGGTGGAAAACCATAAAAGAGGGTTATCAGAATATCGAGAATGAGACTGCTTGGACCACTTTCAAACGGCAATTTAGTGAAAACTATGCTCCTGCCCACATCAAGAAGTAGAAAGCAGCAGAGTTTCAGTTGCTCAAGCAAGAGGACATGACAGTCCTTGAGTACCTTACAAAGTTTGAAAAGTTGTCTCGTTATGCACCGGAGCTTGTTGACACAGAAGAGAAGAAAATCACCAAGTTTATGGATGGACTCAATCCCATCTTCTTAAGGGATGCATTAGGTGTGGTACCACCAACTACTTTCCAAGAGGCTATCAAAAGAGCCTACAGATTTGAAGACATCAATAATCAAATCATCAAGGATAATCAGAGGAAGAGACAGCAGTACTAAGGAAGGCAAAAATCCTACCAAGGCAAGAGACAAAAGAAGCAGTAGAATACTCCTGCTCAAGGTGGGTGTGAGCATTGTGGCAAGAACCATCCTTCTCAGCAGTGCTATAGAGTTACTGGTGCATGCTTTAAGTGTGGTGGCACAGATCACCAAATGAAAGATTGCCCAAATAACAGAAATCAAGGCAATAGGGCACCTCAGCAGCCACCCAGACAGGCACCTCAGCAGAATCAGTAGGCAGTTCAGAATCAACCAAGATAGTAGCAGAATCAGCAGTCCCGTCAACAACCGCAAAATCAGAACGTCCGTCCACCGCAATAGAATTGGAATATGCAGCAAGGAAGGCAAAATCAGAACCTGAATAGACCGCATCGGCAAGGCCGCCTCAATCACCTCAACCAAGTGGACGCTGAGGTAGCAGGAGATGTTGTGGAAGGTAAACTCTTAATTTGTGAAGTGGAAGCTAAAGTGTTGTTTGATCCGGGATCTACTCACTCTTTCATATCCCCTGTGTTTGCTAAAATGATTAGTGTGCCTGCTAGAGAGTTAGAATTTATTTTGAGTGTTACAACTCCGATAGAGAAACAAGTTGGTGTAATACATTTTACCCTAGTTGCGCAGTGAAGATAGGAGATGTCATATTCCCTGCAGACCTTATTATCTTAGTTATGCATGACTTCGATGTCATTTTAGGCATGGATTGGTTAGCGGGACATCATGCCTCCATGGATTGCTATAGCAAGACCATTGCTTTTAGATTGGATGGGATATCCTCTAGAGTGAAATTTCAGGGAGAGAAAAGGGTTTCTCCGGCTAGGTTTATTTCAGCTCTTTCAGCAGCTAAGTTGTTGAGATCAGGATGTGAAGGATTCATTATATTTATCACCAAGGATGAATAGTCCCAAGGGGTGGAGAACATCCCGGTAGTGTGCGAATTTCCCGATGTCTTTCCAGAATAAATTCCAGGTTTACCACCTGTCACGTCCCCCGAACCCGATTAAAGAAATAACCGGATCCGGAGAGTGAATTTTAGGACTAATTAAGAATTTTGTCCTTTGGGCCCACGGATCGTAGTCCGCGGTGAGGATTTAATATTTCAAACCTCAAACCTCATGTGGTACAATAAATATAGAGTTCAAACAACTCTAGACATATGGAATCTCAAGCAATGAATATAAATCTCAATAAATTAAAGTTGCAAGAAAGAATAGACAAAACTAAGAATTCAAGTTATTTTATTACATTGACCATCCCAATCAATAAGGTCAATCAAAAGAACAGAAGTCAATAGTATAAAGGTCCAACGAGAGAAATAATGAATAAAAGAATAATCTAATAAAACCCAATGTATCTCTCTCCTGCCCGAAGTGATGACGCTACTCTACGTCATCGGCACGCCACTCTCGTGCCTCCTCAGCTGGTTGGAGATCCTCTGAGATCTCCTCACCGACCTGCTCCTCGAGGTAGTACTCACCTGATGTGTCTGCACATCAAGGAACAGAGTCAACAACATGTTGAGTAATAGATATACAAAACATAATAAACATGACATGCATCAAGTGTAGAATAATGGGTAAGATCATATGAATACAAGAATGCGAGGCTAGGCATAAAGCGAGATTAACATATAGAAATAATAACAAGAATCCTAGCAACCATCTAACAATAACCACTATCCATGCAAATGCAAAACAAGAACAAGCAAGAGGGAGACTCCGAGGATGTCCAAAGCCACCTCCCGGGGTACCAGTAACAATCCCCTTGGACTACTGATACCAAAGTCCGGCTCTAGTGGGATCCTAGCTCCCTGTCCTGGGAATAGCAGCACGGTCCTAGCCCGCTCCCAGCTATTCAACGCCATCGATACCGTCCTACGCCGACTGCCCACCCCGACAACCGAGTAACCGGTTCGTCATTAAACCCCAAACTGCAGATGGCCATGATATGCAAATAATAACAAAGTGGTTTAGACACAACGACAACAAGACAAGCAAGTCTGGCTAGCTCCATGTACAAGACAAGATTCTATGGATTATCTTACTCAAGACGATACAAGACAAATAAAACACGTGGTAACCCCTTTCATACTAGCCAGTAAAGTTCATCAATACAAGACACGGGTTCCTATGGTACACTCTAAGTCAAGTCCAAGTCCTAATTTCTATAAGAATTTATGTTTCATAATTGATTACGTGTTTTATGCCAAGAGTGTACAATGAATGTTATCAACGGATACAGGTCACAAGTCAATGAAGAATTACAATCCAATCCTAGGCAAGTGGTGTCATCCCTGTATCCTACGTATTCTAAAGGAGTACATATGGAAATTGGATCAATGATGCTTTTAGGATAGTTCCTTGGTGTACAATCATGTTGAGCATCATTAAATCCAACTCCATGTGCATTCGGTTATACTACGTATAATACACGAATACCTAGACAACCCATCGAATTCACACCAAGCCACGTGATTCGATTTCAATCCCATTTATGGTCATGTAATAGTAGATTAGGGGTTTCCATCATCTAAGTCCCAATCCTAGGTTTCAATCTTAGTCCAGAACAACAAGGCAAAATGGCCAATTTCGGCTGACCCTCATGACGGTATCGGTTGACCGACGTGATGGTCTCGGTTGACCGACACGAACCGAGAGCTAACCGACGGAACAGTAACCAATTTCTGCTCTCTGGTTTTGGAACCGAGGTCAGTGTCGACTGATCGAAGTTTTGGTATCGGCTTACCGACGTTTGAACCGAGAGCTGACCCACTGTAGAAAATCGGGTAAAACATGCTCTCGGGTTTTCTGACCGAGATGGTGTTCAGCTGACCGACACCATACTGTTGGCTGACCGACACTGAATCGACGAGTAAACCGACAGTACGGAACTCGTACTGGTTCCGGCCATTTCTGAACTCTTCCTTCCCCATTTAATTTTCCTCCATTCCCAAACATTTCCAGAGGCTACAACCTGCATAAACAGAGCCTCCTGCACTCCCAACCATTCATTCCATCCATTCCATTCCATTGAATCAATAAATAATTCTAAACAACCTATGATCATATATTTATCCATTTTCCAAAAAAATCTAACCTAACATATCTTTTCCAAAAATCAAAATGAAACATGCTTTGAATAAAAGGGGAATCTACAAGAAACATAGCCAATCAATTAAAAACAAACATACATGCTTATAAATGAAATGCATATCTACTTGCCTCAACCAGGAAAAAGATTGGAATTGGGTGAAATTTGAGGAGAAGCTTTTCTACCCCAAAATCAACAATCTAACCCGAACAAATACCACCTAGAATGCAAAGGAGAAGAAAGAAAGAAAAAGAATCAAGATTGGACCTAATCTAACCAAAGAAATGATAAAGCGAAAATAAGAGATTGTGAGGAGTCTTACCAAAATGGTACCGGAAGCAAGAGGGGATCGCAAGGATGAAAATGAGCGATTCGGATCTTCAAACGGGATCTTCTAGGGCCGAGTTCTGGCTTGAGAAAGGAAGAAGAAGAAGATGGCTGCAGTTCTCTCTTTCGTTGCAGAGAATAGAAATTGGAATTAGGGTTAAGCTTTTGTTTAAGAAGACGATAGGAAGAAAAAGACTGAATCGCCCTTTAAGTGGGTCCGGTGACAGAATGGACCACTTGAAAGGTTTCTGATCGCTGGATCGCGATGAGTCAAGAGACAAAAGTCATCAGAACGACAAGACCTTTCCAACGAACCCAAAATCACGGCGTTTGAAATATTTCGGAAAAACACTCAATTTTTCCTAAATTACAAACTACCCCCTGTTATAATCATACGAACTCGGAATCAAACGAAACTTCACAGATACTATTCTAATGCTAAAAAAAACTCGCTCATGATCTAAACCCACTTAAATATCTAAAAATACAATTAATTATAATAATAACAAATTAAATGGGTCAACGGGCCGGGTTGTTGGGCCCAACCGACCTAGTAAGGTCACAGACCTTACAACTCTCACAAATAAAAAGAACATTTGGTCCCCCAAATGCCTAAACATACCTCATCTGGAAAAAGATAAAGGTATGCCTTTAGAATTTGATCCTTCAGCTCCCACGTAGATTCCTCCGGACTGTGGCTCTCCCATTGTACCTTGACCCATTGGACGGTCTTAGTATGCAACACTACCTCCTTAGTGTCGATGATTTGCGCTGGCCGCTCCACGTAGGTGACATCTGCTTGAAGCTGAAGTGGCTAGTGCTGCAACACGTGGGTGGGATCTGGAATATATTTCCGAAGCATTGAGACATGAAATACGTCGTGCACACCCGCTAATTCTGGCGGTAACACTAGACGATAAGCCACGTCTCTAATCTTGCTCTTAATCTCAAATGGTCCCACAAATCTCTTGGCAAGCTTCCCTTTCTGCCCAAATATAACAACACCTCTCATCGGAGACACTTTCAAGAAAACCATATCCCCCACTTGGAATTCTAAAGGTCTCCGCCTCTTGTCTGCATAGCTCTTCCGACGATCACGTGACTCCTTCATTCTCATCTGGACAACTCTGACCTTCTCACTGGAATCAGCAATCTCCGAGGGGCCATGAAAACTCCGAACTCCAACTTCCTCCCAACATGCCGAGGTTCTACATCTTCTTCCATACAATGCCTCAAATGGTGCCATACCAATGCTTGAATGATAGCTGTTATTGTAGGCAAACTCACATAGAAGCGAACTCCCATCCCAACTCTCCCTGAAATCCAAAACACATGCTCTGAGGAGATCTTCCAGTGTCTGAATTGTACGCTCTGACTGTCCATCTGTCTAAGGGGGGTAAGCTGTGCTGAACTTCAACTGAGTACCCATAGATGACTGAAAAATAGACTAAAACCAAGAGACAAACTTAGTGTCTCGATCGGACACTATGGATTTAGGCACTCCATGTAACTTAACTATATTGTCCCTGTACATCTTAGTCATCTTATCCATAAACTGTCCAGTCTTGAATGGCAAGAAATGGGCTGATTTAGTCAATCTATCCACAATCACCCAAATAGCATCATTGCCTTTCTCGGTATTCGGCAACCCTGACACGAAATCCATGGTGATATTCTCCCATTTCCACTGTGGAATCTCCAACGGGTGAAGTAAACCAGGAGGCTTCTTGTGCTCTACCTTAATCTGCTGACAAGTCATACACCTTGAGACAAATTCTGCAATCTCTTTCTTCATTTTCACCCACCAATAGTGATTCTTCAAATTCTGATACATTTTGGTACTCCCTGGGTGAATAGAATATCTGGTGTGGTGCGCATCTGTCATCAACTCTGACTTGATATCTTGAACATCTGGCACACACAACCTATCCTTGCAGTACAAAACTCCCTCAATTAATCTGTACTCTGGCTTGTCATCCATATGATCAATGATTCTCTATAGTTCTGGATCATCCTTCTGGCATCCCTTGATCCTGTTAACTATCTCTGGCTCCCAAACTCCCATAGTAGCAACTAGGACCTTCTCATTAACTGGCCAGACTTCCACATTCATATCTCTGAATTGCTCCATCCATCTCCATTCAGGCATTATACATCCACTGAATGCTGCCTTCCTACTGAGAGCATCTGCTACAACATTCACCCTTCCAGGATGGTACTTGATCGGAAAATCATATTACTTTATGTGTTCCATCCATCTCCTCTGCCTGTTATTCAGATCACCCTGTGTAAACAGGTATTGCAGATTCTTATGATCTGTATGCACCTCAAATCTCTCTCCATACAAATAATGCCTCCACAACTTCAATGAAAACACCACTGCCGCTAACTCCAAGTCATGTGCGGCATACTTCTTCCCATGATCTTTCAATTGCCTCGATCCATAGGCTATCACCTTGTCATGCTGCATGAGAACACATCCCAAACCTACTCCTGATGCATCGGTGAAAATCACAAATCCTCCACTTCCAGCGGGTAAAGCAAGTATGGGTGCTGTAGTCAATCTGGTCTTCAGCTCTTGGAAACTCTTTTCACACCCCTCCGTCCATACAAATGGAATATCTTTCCTCGTCAACTTAGTTAACGGAGATGCTATGGTAGAGAATCCTTTCACAAACCTCCTGTAGTACCCTGCAAGTCCAAGGAAACTACGAATCTCCGCTACATTCCTCGGGCTACTCCAATTAACAACTGCTGCAATCTTCTTGGGATCCACTGTCAGTCCTTCCTTAGAGCTTATATGGCCCAAAAATGCCACTTGCTCCAACTAAAACTCACATTTGCTCAACTTAGCATACAGTTGGTTATCCCTCAAAAGCTGCAAAGATGTTCTCAACTGATGCTCATGTTCCTCCTTAGTCTTTGAGTACATCAAAACATCATCAATGAAGACTACCACAAACTGATCCAAGAAAGGAGAAAATGCCTTATTCATCAATGCCATAAAAACTGATGGAGCATTCGTTAATCCAAAAGGCATCACAAGAAACTCAAAATGTCCATATCTCGTCCGGAATGCAGTCTTAGGAACATCCTCCTTCCTGACTCGCAACTAGTGATAACCGGAACGCAGATCTATCTTCGAAAAGAATTGGGCTCCCTACAACTGATCGAATAGCTCATCGATCCTTGGTAACGGGTACTTATTCTTAACAGTTACATGGTTCAACTGTCTGTAGTCTATGCACATCCTCATAGTCCCGTCCTTCTTCTTCATAAATATCAACGGAGCTCCCCACGGTGAAACACTGGGCCTGATAAAACCCTTATCCAACAGATCTCTAATCTGAGTTTTCAACTCTTTTAATTCTGCTGGTGCCATCCTATACGGGGCCTTCGAAATAGGTGTTGTCCTTGGCTGCAATTCAATCGTGAAATCTAACTCACAGACAGGTGGCAAACCAGGAATCTCATCCGGAAACACATCCGGGAATTCTCGCACCACTGGAATCTCATCAACAGACTTGGACTCCTTATCTTCTGCAATAAATGCAATAAAACCTTTGCAACCGCTCCTCATCAACCGCTCTGCCTTCAATGCAGAAATCATATGAGTGGAGATGGGCTTTTCAGCTCCAATAAACTCAACACTACGATCTGCACTCTGCAACTTCAGGGTCTTGTTAAAACAATCTAACACTGCTCGATTAGCTGCTAACCAATCCATACCGAGTATCACATCAAACTCCGCCATTGGTAAGATGATCAAACTAACGGTCAGCTTAACTTCCCCAATTTGAATACTACACCTAGGGTAAATGACATTACAAGCTACATGTCTACCTACAGGGGTAGCTACTATCAAATCATAAGGTAGTATCTCATTATCCTCCCCCAAATGCAGTGCAAATGCTGGTGCAACAAACGAGCGTGTGGATCTAGGATCAAACAGAACTTTAGCATCAAATCCACAAACTAAAAGTGTACCTTCTATGACATTCCCTGCAACCTCTGCTTCCTCATGCATCAGAGCATAAGCTCTCCTTGCCTGCTGGGGACGCTGCTGATGATACTGCTGCGGTGGTCTCTGACCACGCCCCTGGAATCTGGGTGCTGGGGGTCTCTGCTGATAGCGTTACTGAGGTACTGGAGGGCGCTGCTGCGGTGGCTGAGTTGGTCGGACTATCATCTGTTGTTGCTGCTGCTTATGTGGCCTGGCCTGTCCAGGAGGCATCTGTCTCAACGGCTACACAGGATGTGGTGGCCTGGGCGCCGGAGCTGGAAATGGTGGTGGTGCCACTCCTGTCTTCCTTGGGCAAAAACGAGCCTTATGCCCTGGGACTCCACAATTGAAACATACCCCGGACTGCTACCTGCAATCACGGCCAAAATGATTCCCGCCACAATGTATGCAAGAAACTCGCTGTGGCTGCTGTCGGAGTGTAGGCTCAAACCGTAGCCTTTTGGGTGCCGGCTGCTGATACAACAGGGACGAAGAACCCTGTGACCTGGGCTGAGGAATTAGTGGTAAGATCCTCTGCTGCTCCAATGCTATCACATCTTTCAGGGACTCCTCTGCCCAATAAGCTTCCTTGACCACATCATCATAGTTGGTTAGTCTGCTGCACTGTACTTACATCTTAATATCAGCTCGCAGTCCCTTGATAAATCTCCGGACTCTCTCTGACTCTGGCTGAATCAGACTGTCAGCAAATTGGGATAGATGGGTGAAGGCAATCTCATAATCTTATACTATTAAATCACCCTGTACTAGCCTCTCGAACTCCTCCATCTTTTGATCCCTATAATGCTCCGAGATAAACTTCTTTTGGAACTACTCTGTAAAACTCTTCCAGGCTACCTCCTCAGCAATCTCCTCATATGGGTGTTTGACGGTTTTCCACCATCTCTCCGCTACTCCACGGAACATATGGGCTGCTAGCTGCACCTGCTGAATGCCCGTGCACCGAAACACTTCATAGATCTTTTCCATATGAACTACCCACTCATCTGCTACAGCGGGGTCCTCAATGCCATGGAACTCAGGTGGGAACCTCTTCCTGAATTTCTCAGCCAACTCATTCAGGTCATACTCCTTGGCCTGTGACTGGCCCACCTTCTGCACTACCTCAAGCATCTGTGCTTGAAATACAGCCTGGTCCTCATTTTGCTTCTGGCTCTGCTCAGCCATGTCCTTCTGAGATTGGATGAAGGCTGCCATGAACTGATGGAACTGATTCTCAGCACCAGTCTGAGAAGAACTACCCTCACCTCTGGTATTATGCCTACCAGCCATAATCCTGTAAAACATTCAAGGTTAATTTCAATATGCCCCAAGCTAACATCACAATGGGTGGTCTGTCTGCTTCGCTGTACTTGCATCTTAATATCTTTTAGGGACTCCTCTGCCCAATATGCTTCTTTGACCACATCATCATAATTGGTCTGTCTGCTTCGCTGTACTTGCATCTTAATATCTGCTCGCAGCCCCTTAATAAATCTCCGGACTCTCTCTGACTCTGGCTGAATCAGACTATCAGCAAATCGGGATAGATGGGTGAAGGAAATCTCATAGTCCTGTACTGTTAAATCACCCTGCCCCAGTCGCTCAAACTCCTCCATCTTCTGATCCCTATAGTGCTCCAGGATAAACTTCTTTTGGAACTGCTCTGTAAAAGTCTTCCAGGCTACCTCCTCAGCGATTTCCACGTATGGGTGTTTGACGGTTTTCCACCATCTCTCAGCTGCTCCACGGAACATGTGGGCTGCTAGCTGCACCTGCTGAATGCCCGCGCACCGAAACACCTCATAGATCTTTTCCATTTGGACAACCCACTCATCTGCAACAGCGGGGTCCTCAATGCCATGGAACTCAGGTGGAAATCTTCCTAAACTTCTCAACCAACTCATTCAGGTCATACTCCTTGGCCTGTGGCTGGCCCACCTTCTGTACAACCTCAAGCATCTGTGCTTGGAATACAGCTTGGTCCTCATTCTGCTTCGGGCTCTGCTCAGCCATATCCTTCTGAGACTAGATGAAAGCTGCCATGAACTGATGGAACTGATTCTCAGCACTATTCTGAGAAGAACTACCCTCACCTCGGGTATTGTGCCTACCAGCCATAATCCTGTAAACCATTCAAGGTTAGTTCCAATATGCCCCAAGCTAACAAACAATACTAGAAAATAAAACTAAAAGATCAACCTACTGACTAAAGAAATCCTCACACGCGTACTATGGTTTCTACAATTTTTACCCTAAGAAACTAACCACTGCTGTCACGTCCCTCGAACCCGATTAAAGAAATAACAGGATCCGGAGAGTAAATTTTAGGACTAATTAAAAATTTTATCCTTTGGGCCCACGGATCGTAGTCCGCGGTGAGGATTTAATATTTCAAACCTCAAACCACATGCGGTACAATAAATATAGAGTTCAAACAACTCTAGACATATGAAATCTCAAGCAATGAACATGAATCTCAATAAATTAAATTTGCAAGAAAGAATAGACAAAACTAAGAATTCAAGTTATTTTATTACATTGACCATCCCAATCAATAAGGTCAATCAAAAGAACATAAGTCAATAGTATAAAGGTCCAATGAGAGAAATAATGAATAAAAGAATAATCTAATAAAACCCAATGTATCTCTCTCGTGCCCGAAGTGATGACGCTACTCTACGTCATCGGCACGCCACTCTCGTGCCTCCTCAGCTGGTTGGAGATCCTCTGAGATCTCCTCAACAGCCTGCTCCTCGAGGTAGTACTCACCTGATGTGTCTGCATACCAAGGAACAGAGTTAACGACATGTTGAGCAATAGATATACAAAACATAATAAACATGACATGCATCAAGTGTAGAATAATGACAGGTAAGATCATATGAATACAAGAATGTGAGGCTAGGCATAAAGCGAGATTAACATATAGAAACAATAACAAGAATCCTAGCAACCATCTAACAATAACCACTATCCATGCAAATGCAAAACAAGAACAAGCAAGAGGGAGACTCCGAGGATGTCACACCAAGCCACGTGATTCGATTTCAATCCCATTTATGGTCATGTAATAGTAGATTAGGGGTTTCCATCATCTAAGTCCCAATTCTAGGTTTCAATCTTAGTCCGAAACTGTTGGGATTGGTGTATGCCCTAAAGCCCACTAGTTACACTCTCATCTTTTGTTACTAGATATTTATTGGTTATTTAATGGAATGACTCTTTTCTGCTTAAACATGTATATATTTACGGTTGTGTAAGGCCCATTGTTTCTAGTAAATGAATTAGGTGTGTAGTGTCTACACACAGATAGGTCTAATTCATGGACACTGGAAACAACATATTTGTTCATAACTGAGAGATGGAGCTCAGCACTTCATCTTGGTATAAGTTATAATGAAAGACTCTCCTGTATTCAAGGTGACTTACCTAAGTCATGGGAGGACTTTCCCGGATTTATCTCATTAGTGCATATGTAATGCATTGAACAGGACCATGGTAGGTGTGATCTCTAAAATAGTACTATCACTGAGAGAGATCAAGTCACCTCATGTTACTGAGTGACCAGTGCTCTTAATCTTGAGCATTTGTGGATGAGCTGACGAAGTCAAGTTCTTGTGCTTTAATTCACTATGGGTGAGATTCTTTTCATGGGTCAACAGCTCTGTGTTTTGGGTACTCGGACTTGATCAGTTGGAACGTGCAGATGCAATAAAGAATCTATGCCATCTAATGATGGAATGATCGTCCCCTTAGAATTATCCGATTAATCATCAAAATCTAAGATCTTAGTATATGGATGTTCCATATGGATATTGAACTTGTGGGTCGCTCCCTGGACCAAGAGAATGATATCCGGATGATGATTAAGTTAAGGATATGAAGTTCTAAGGTTTAGATGTAATCGAGAAGGTTGATAGTACATTGGATAACCTGACTTGATTATGGATGTTACATAGAGGGGCATTCAGGTCATTACACTTAGTAGGTCGAAGACAACTGTCATTTTATGACGAGCTTATTATATTATATATTTGTCCCTGGAGTTCAACCATAACTCTTTAGTGGAATGAGTTAAGGTTAAAATGGTCTTAATGTTGCTATGGGTTTAGCATGGACATTTTGGTCATTTTGGGAGCCAAGGGCAAATATGTCTTTTGGTCCCTTTCCAAGATTGGCATGGTTTCCTAAGTTGTTTAGATGACATATGGTTGAATTATTTTAGTGGAAAAATAATTTTGAGTTTAAATTCAAATAGGCCTTTGATGGCATACATGAATTTATTTCTAGATAAATTATTTGTGGGCCATGATGTGCATTATCATGTGGGACGTCCATAATGAGAATTCTATAAGGTGAGGTTTCCAATTTTGAGTAGGTCTCTCTACTTGGAAGGTTGGACTTCTCTTTGGATTAGTATTCCTATAAGAAAGTTTCCTTTTTGAATTAGAAACTTAAATTAGTAAGTGTTGTGCAACTAGGATTACTAATTGCCAAAGTTTATGGGATGTTCCTTAGTTTCCTTTTCTAATTGGAGTGTTTCTAAAAGGAAATAAATCTTTAGATTATACTTTCCTTTTAGGACATCTATGAGAATTAGAAGAGATGACTTTTTAGGAAAGCCATCCCAAAGTTTCTATAAAAAGGAGACACCTCCCCCTTTGGACATCCATCCCTATGCAAGAGACCATTCCACACGTCCAAGCCCTCCATCTTCTTCTTTGAAGAGAGCATAAGGTCTGAGAATTTTTCCATAGAAAATAGCTCTCAAAAACCATCTAGAAACCTAGATTAAGAACCCACCATCTTAGCCAATCAGATTTGGAAGTGAGATAGAGAAGAAGATCAAAGGCAATTCTACTGCAGAAAATTCCAGCAAGTTGTTTGGTAATTGCAAGTCTGAGTTCCGCCCTTTGGATCTATGTTTTCAGAGATTTGAAGTCTACAAATCTTCAAGGTAATAGTCTTCTTGAATCTCCTTTAATTATACACTTGTTGGTCATGAGTTCATGGAGTTCTTTTGCGATCACTATGGCTGATTTATGCTGCCCAAATCATATTTTTTTAAAATCTGTCATGTTACAAATCAGCCATGAACGTCTTCCCCTAGTGATGTTCATATCTGAATCGCAGTTTCTTTCAGGAACAACAAGGCAAGATGGCCAATTTCGGCTGACCCTCATGATGGTATCGGTTGACCGACGTGATGGTCTCGGTTGACCGACACGAACCGAGAGCTAACCGACGGAACAGTAACCAATTTCTGCTCTCTGGTTTTGGAACCGAGGTCAGTGTCGGCTGACCGAAGTTTTGGTATCGGCTGACCGACGTTCGAACCGAGAGCTGACCAACTGTACAAAATCAGTGTAAAACATGCTCTCGGGTTTTCTGACCGAGATGGTGTTCAGTTGACCGACACCATACTGTCGGCTGACCGACACTGAACCGACGAGTGAACCGACAGTACGGAACTCGTACAGGTTCAGGCCAATTCTGAACTCTTCCTTCTCCATTTCATTTTCCTCCATTGCCAAACCTTTCCAGAGGCTACAACCTGCATAAACAGAGCCTCCTGCTCTCCCAACCATTCATTCCATCCATTCCATTCCATTGAATCAATAAATAATTCTAAACAACCTATGATCATATATTTATCCATTTTCCAAAAAAATCTAACCTAACATATCTTTTCCAAAAATCAAAATGAAACATGCTTAGAATTAAAGGGGAATCTACAAGAAACATAGCCAATCAATTAACAACAAACATACATGCTTATAAATGAAATGCATATCTACTTGCCTCAACCAGGAAAAAGATTGGAATTGGGTGAAATTTAAGGAGAAGCTTTTCTACCCCAAAATCAACAATCTAACCCGAACAAATACCACCTATAACGCAAAGGAGAAGAAAGAAAGAAAAATAATCAACATCGGACCTAATCTAACCAAAGAAATGATAAAGCAAAAATAAGAGATTGTGAGGAGTCTTACCAAAATGGTACCGGAAGCAAGAGGGGATCGCAAGGATGAAGATGAGCAGTTCGGATCTTCGAACGGGATCTTCTAGGGCGGAGTTCTGGCTTGAGAAAGGAAGAAGAAGAAGATGGCTGCAGTTCTCTCTTTCGTTGCAGAGAATAGAAATTAGAATTAGGGTTAAGCTTTTGTTTAAGAAGATGATAGGAAGAAAAAGACTGAATCGCCCTTTAAGTGGGTCCGATGACAAAATGGACCACTTGAAAGGTTTCTGATCACTGGATCGCGATGAGTCAAGAGACAAAAGTCATCAGAACGACGAGACCTTTCCAACGAACCCAAGATCACGGCATTTGGAATATTTCGGAAAAACGCTCAATTTTTCCTAAATTGCAAACTATCCCCCCTGTTATAATCAAACGAACTCGGAATCAAACGAAACTTCACAGATACTATTCTAATGCTAAAAGAAACTCGCTCATGATCTAAACCCACTTAAATATCTAAATATATAATTAATTATAATAATAATAAATTAAACGGGTCAATGGGCCGGGTTATTGGGCCCAACCGACCCAGTAAGGTCACAGACCTTACACCACCTGTCAGAGAGGTTGAGTTCACAATAGAATTGATGCCAGGGACTGTTCCGATCTCCATTGCTCCTTACGGATGGCTCCTGCAGAGTTGGGCGAGCTAAAATTACAGTTGCAAGAGTTACTAGACAAAGGCTTTGTTAGGCCAAGTGTTTCACCTTGGGGAGCCCTAGTACTATTTGTCAAGAAGAAGGATGGAAGCTTGAGGATGTGTATAGACTACAGAAAATTGAACCAAGTGACCATCAAGAACAAGTATTCTTTGCCAAGTATAGACGAGTTATTTGACCAGTTGCAAGGAGGAGAATTCTTCTCAAAGATAGATTTGATGTCCGGATATCATCAGTTAAGAGTTAGAGAATCAGACATCCCGAAGACAGCTTTCCGAACTAGATACGGGCACTATGAATTTTTTGTGACGCCCTTTGGACTGACGAATGCACCAGCGGTATTTATGGCCCTTATGAACAAGATCTTCGTACTCTATCTAGATCAGTTCACAGTCGTCTTTATTGATGACTTATTAGTGTATTCCAAATCAAGAG
This sequence comes from Litsea cubeba, assembly GCA_012931725.1. Taxonomy (NCBI): domain Eukaryota; kingdom Viridiplantae; phylum Streptophyta; class Magnoliopsida; order Laurales; family Lauraceae; genus Litsea; species Litsea cubeba. The sequence continues at coordinate 22,503,566 of CM022947.1, read as the reverse complement.
AAGACCATGAACAGCACTTGAGAACTTCATTGCAATTGTTGAGAGATAATCAATTGTATGCGAAGATTGGGAAATGCGAGTTTTGGCTAGAGCAAGTAACCTTTCTGGGTCACATCATCTCTAGAGAAGGACTAGTAGTTGATCCAGCAGATAGAAGCGGTCATCAATTGGGAGAAGCCGAAGAATGTGACTGAGATTAGGAGTTTTCTGGGTTTAGCAGGATACTATAGAAGATTTGTACAAGGATTTTCATCCATTGCAGCCCTTTGACCAAGTTAACCCAAAAGAATGTGCCATTCGTATGGTCGGAGAAGTGCGAAGCTAGTTTTGAGGAATTGAAGAAGAGGTTAACTTCAGCACCTGTCCTCACCTTACCTTCGGGGAGGGAGTGGCGGTTTTATTATCTATACTGATGCTTCAGGTGTAGGACTTGGATGTGTTTTGATGCAAAATGGGAAGGTTATAGCATATGGATCGAGGCAATTGAAAGAACACGAGAAGAAATATGCAACGCACGATCTGGAATTGGCAGCAATAGTGTTTGTGTTAAAGATGTGGAGACACTATTTATACGAAGAAAAATTTGAAGTTCATTCGGATCACCGTAGTCTCCAATATTTGTTCTCCCAGAAAGAATTAAACATGAGGCAAAGAAGATGGATGGAGTACATCAAAGACTATGATTTCCCAATCATCTATCATTTGGGGAAGGTTAACGTAGTGGCAGATGCATTGAGTAGAAAATCAGTTTGCTTGGCCAGTTTGCAAGGGTTTTATAATTTTCAGCAATTTGAAGAGTTGAGGGTGGATTTCCAACCCCTGAAGGAAGGAGTTATGTTGGCAAATATGACAGTGTCTTAGCCCGTCTTCATTCAGAAAATCAAGGACAGTCAGATGCAAGATCCAGACTTAGCAAAAATTGTGGAGCACATCTTAGAACGCCCAGATTTTCAGATCATGGATGGAGTTTTGTACTTCTGTGGCAGGTTATGTGTTCCAAAGATAGATAGTTTGAAGAATGATATTATGGTAGAAGCTCACAATACAAAGTATTCTATGCATCCGGGGAGCACGAAGATGTACCAGAATTTGAAGAATCATTTTTGGTGGAACAATATGAAGAGAGAGTTAGCAGCCTTCGTATCTAGATGCATGACTTGTCAATTGGTGAAGGCAGAACATCAGAAACCACCTGGTCTTTTGCAGCCATTAGAAATTTCAGAGTGGAAATGTGAACACTTGACTATGGATTTCGTCTCGGGTCTACCGACTACAAGCAAAGGGAACAATGCTATTTGAATCATAGTAGATCGGTTAACGAAATCGGCATACTTTATTCCTTTGAAGACTGGGAAGAAAATGCACATGTTGGCTTTAGCACAAGCCTTCGTGAAGGAAATTGTCAGTCGTCATGGTCAGCCGGTCTCCATTACTTCAGATCAAGATAGTAGATTTGTTTCAAGATTTTGGAAGACCTTACATGAATCGATGGGAACGAAGCTTCAATTCAGCACAGCATATCACCCGCAAACTGATGGTCAATCAGAGAAAACTATTCAGACCCTTGAAGACATGCTTAGGGCTTGTGTACTTGACTTCAAGAATCAATGGGATGAGAATTTACCTCTCTATGAGTTTGCCTACAACAACAGTTACCATTCAAGCATAGGAATGGCCCCTTTCGAAGCGTTGTATGTCAGGAAGTGTAGGACCCCAGTGTGTTGGGAAGAAGTCGGAGAACGCAGTTTTCATGAACCTTCTTTGGTTGAAGAAACAAGTGATAAAGTCAGAATTATTCACGAACGATTGAAGATTTCGAGAAGCCGACAGAAAAGTTATGCTGACGTTCGAAGGAAGGATTTATAATTCCAAGTTGGGGACAAAGTATTTTTGAAGGTATCTCCGGTCAAAGGAACACTGAGATTTGGGCAGAGGGGCAAATTATCCAAGAGATTCATTGGACCGTATGAGATCCTGAGTCGTATCGGGGAAGTAGCATATAGATTAGCTTTGCCTCCAGAACTTTCAGGTGTACACAATGTGTTTCACGTGTCAATGCTAAGGAAATATGTCTCGGACCCTTCACACGTGTTATATCACGAACCGTTGGATGTTCGAGAAGATGCCACCTACATTTAGAAACCGACAGAGATTATTGACACTAAAGGGCAAGAGCTGAGAAACAGAACAATTCAGTGGGTAAAGATTCGTGGGGAGAATCATGGACAAGAAGAGGCCACTTGGGAACTTCGTGATCAGGTCCAGAAGAAATATCCTCAACTATTTCCAGAGGTTAGTGATCATTTGGAGGACCAAATGTGATTTTTAGGGGTGGAGGATGTCAGACCCCGACCCAGGTTTGGAATATTTAATTATATTTTAACCGTGATTAGTTGATAAGTGGGGTTAGTGGATGATTAGCTTATTTTATTTAAGCTAGATTAGAATGTTGGAATAGCTTTGGGAATTTTCGAGAGTCGTTGACTTAGGCTTGATGCTGGCCGGGGCGATCGTGTGTTGTATGTGAACTTGGGGGTTTAACCTTGATTTTTTTTTGTAAAATCCCAACTTTTGTTTATTTTGACTCATTTCACTTAGATTATCAACTTTTATGTTTTGACCATTTGGATTTAATGATCAGAAATCGCGTTTTTAGAGAAAAATGGCAAAATTGACCTTTTATACAAAATCTCTACCCAAATTTTAAAAATTTCAGAAACTGACAAAAATATACTTTTTGAAAAGTAGAAATTTTGTTGATCGTTTTTGTCTTCTTCGTCGTTTCCATTCGGGGCCCGCAAATACCATTTTCAGCTTTGTAAAAATTGGGACCCACAAACCCATCTTATAAGAGGAAGAGCTCTCTTCTTCCCTTCATTCTATCTTTCCTGCAACGTTTTGGAGCCAAGGGTTTTTCCCTCTCCCAGCACTTACTCTCTCCTCTAAAACACTCATCTCTTGAAGATTTCTTGAAGGATTGATCTCCTAGGCTTCTTCCTCTCTCTTCAAGCTTTCCAAAGAACCCTTTTTCAAAGGATTTGAGCTAGGGCAAGGCTTTTTTTCAAGCTTCTCTTCATTGTTTGAGCTCTTCAAGGTTAGCAATGGCTTTCCAATCTTAAAATCTTGGTTTTCCTCTTTATTTAGATTGTTTTCATCACACACGTAAGAGCTTTCCCTTGAGATTTACAAAGGATTGATTTTAGGGTTCTTCTTGGGGAACTTTTGGGGGTTTTTGTAGATTTGGAGCTTGAGGACCTAGAGAGTTGTTTGAAGAGTGTTTTCCTCTCTCATCTTGGCTTGAGGCAAGTGGATTTTTCAATTAATATAATGATTCTATTTAATAAGTTTCATTTCATGGCATTTTCTTTCTATGTTTTAATCTCTTTATAATTCATAGATTTACCTTGGAAAATGGATTAATGTTTATGTTTGAATCTATTTGTGTTATTGTTTTGCAATGGATTGGAAATTGGTTTTTGAATTTGGTTATCTTAAAATTTAGCCTTATTTATGTCAAGTCTTTGTGTTTAAAGAATGGAGGAAATCTTTGATTTAAAAGTGTTTGCATGGTTGATTAGAATGATTAATGAATGATGATTTGATGAGTTGAGGAGGTCAAGAAAGGGCCCAAATAATCTTGGAGATGTGTATGAAAGATGGGGAAAGAAAAAGAATTGAAAAGATTGCAAAAAGAGAGAGAACCCAGCGGAGCCGGACTAGACAGAGCCCAGTCCGCTCGAGTGACCCAGTGGGCCGCTCGAGCGGACCAGGTTTTGCCTGGTCCGAGTGAACCAAAGACTGGTTCGCTCGAGCGACCCAGCTTCTGGATGGGCTTCGCTCGAGCGAGCCCAGTCCAGCATCAGGGCCTGTTTTCAAGGCTTGTCTGGGCCTGTTTCAAGGATTATTTTGGGCCCAGTTGAGGATTGTTTTGGGCCAGGTTTAAAGACTGTTTTGGGCTTGATTTAGGGCTAGATTTGGGCCTGATTCAAAGAGGTTTAAATCAGTTTTTAAGGGGACTTATTGGATTGTTTTTCAGGTCCACTTCAAGCCCGTATTCAAGCCCAATTCGGCCCAATCCCTTTTGCATAATTGAAGCCCATTCAGCCCTTCTAAATCATAGAGCCATTATGTGAATTGTTTTGAACTACGAATAAAATCATTTGGGGAATCTATCAAGTCTCAATGTACACTTCATCCCTTTTTATTGTCAAGGATCTTCTGTGGCACCAAATTACTATTAATTGATGACAATAGGGGGTCAAATGTACATCAAGACGACCCGCATTAGACTGTTGAATCATCATACACTAAATTCATTCCATGTTAAAAAGTTTTGTTCGAATCCAATTATAAATCTATTTGAATGCTTTGGGGTGGTTTACCACAATTATAGACAGTGATAAAACTACTACTCTTATTTTTGCTCGGATTTGTCAATGTGTGAGATATGTATTTGTTCAGAGTAGTTTTCTTATTGATTTTGGAAATATATCCTTATGAACGGATTTGTATTACTTCAAGGTTTCGAACTTTTACTATAATGGCACCACTAAGCTTAAGTTACCTTGTCGGACTGATCATCCGGCTTGGAATCTTTAATTTGTTCACCAACTGCAGCTCGGGTTCTGTCTGTACCGACCATGGCAACGGTTTTGTATCCAGTCCCACGTGTAGTGGCTACGGTTCTGTTTGATAATGACCTTGTTCGTTCCGGTCCACGATTAGTGGCTACGGTTTCTGTCTGCTCTCGTTACTTCGGTAACAGGAGAATTTAGCTGTACGTGGTTTGCCAATGTTTTATCCGTTGATGTTTTATCTTATGGTTCTTGTTTATTTCACTTATCATAGTCTTGGATTCGTTAATATTTAAGATGTCGATCTTTTATCTTGGCATTCCTGTTATTTAGGTTTTAATCGTAGTTCTTATTTATTAAATGTTTTACTCTTTTCATCATCCTATTATATGTTATATTTGCTTACCAGACCGTCGTCTCTGGCATTTTTTGTTTGGTGCCAGATGTCGAGCCCCTTGCCGTTGAGGCGGACCCAGTAGTTCTTGTGGAACGCGAGTGGCAGCCTGACGATGTCGCTTAGACGTCGGGTTGACTCTAGAGCTTCGATCGCATTTTGGGGTGGATTCTATTTTGGGAACTTGTTGGTAGCCATTGTTGGCTAATTTTTGGGAAATTGTAATTATTGACTAATTAACTTTTGTATTAAACTTGAAAGTAACTTTGGGGCCTATCTATAGAATGTTTCTCTTTTTTATGCTAGTCTTGAGCGTTCTCATCATACACATTTGTTATGGACTTTTATGTTTGCTACAATGCTTCCGCGTGATTTATTTGTGTGAATGTGATTCTTATTAATCATTGTTGGATCGAATTTCGAGGATCCTTACCGCGGAAACCTGTGGGAAACTACCGTGTGCGGGCGGAATTTTCCGGCCCGTCACACCACGACCCCGGATTAAGGTCTTGTTTAACGGGTCCTCGGTCCGGGGGCGTGACAGAAATGATGATAGGTTGACCCTATGAGCTGAATCACATTCCATTGTAAACCTAGAAATTGAGAAGCAAATTCTGGCCCACAGATGTATTGGTTGTATAATAAAATATCCAACCAATAAATATGCGGGTCACAATTTTATGATCCAAATCATTAACATTCTGAGATTAATGAAAATCATGAAAACATTCAGTTTCATCTTTTAAGTTTTAATGGGTTTTGAGAATTTCGTGAAATACATCCAAATAACCCAAATACATTTAAACCATTGAATATATTTATTTACTCATGTGAAAAGTGAAAATGATAATTTTGCGAAAGATGATAAAGTGTCGAAGGATGCCTAATTCCGCATTACTATTTTAAAATTAGAGGATTTTACCGAAAAAAGCAGATTAGGTGACCACCATACCGAAAAGGTAATTTTAAAGTACCATTGCAGCAAATCAGTCATTTGCCCGAAATCGTATTTTTTTCTAACATTCTCTACTAGGGTCCATATCGACCTTTTTTTTTAATGTTAAGGGTCCCTAGTGACCCTGCGTTTGACCCATTCATACATTTTAGGGCTTAGAAGCCCAATTTTCTCTCTTGTTTGTTTCCTCCTTCTTCCTCAGCGTCGACTGCAACTCCACATTAGCTGCCAAGTGTATTCACCCTGGTTCCCAGCGGTCCGCCATCGAGCCATTGTGGTCCCCTCCAACGCCCTCTTTGTCGAAGGTATGTTCCCTAAAAAAAAACCCTTTTTTTTTCGTTTTCTGTTGTCATCTCATGGTCGGCTAGGTTGTGCCCTTTCCATCCTTTTTGCTATATCGCCTTTCCTCTTGCCACACACCTACTCCCCACTTGAGAATGGGATTCTAAAAGGGTGATTTGTGCCAGTTGTGTAGCATAACCTGGATGAAGAAAAAAAAAAGCCCCAAAAGTGGTTGAAACCCTTCCTGGAAGACAATGGGCAGAGAACTAAAAGAGGGGGGTTTCATGTTTGCGGTTTTCAGAAGGTTTTCAAACAGAAATGCCATGGCTTTCATACACTATGACTTTGGGCATCGATTTGAATAGGCTGAACTCAATATTTGTTGCATTTGTGTCTGAAGTTGTCTCCAGTGTTTCCATTTGGTTTCTATTCATTTATTTAAGGTTTGAGATATTGATGTTAACCAAACACAGTCATTGGTATGAAAGCCCCATGGTCAAGGAAGGTTTTGATGAATCTGGATGGTGGAGATGAAAGCCACATGGTCGTTGAGGATCTCTAACCAGCAGAGGAGGAGCGAGAGTGGCATACCGATTACGTAGAGTAGCATCATCTCTCTCGGCACGAGAGAGCCTCATAGTAGGACATTCATTAGATTTTTACTTATTCATTCATTTATTTTCCTCATTGGACCTTTGATCTTATTGACTTTATAATTATTTACATGGTCTTTGACATTGGGATGGGCATTGTTAATAATTTAACTTCTTGTTTAGTTTTAAATGTTCTTTAGCAACTCTAAATATTAAGGAGGTTTACTATTCATTGTTGATATTAAAATATGCCTTGAATTATATGAATTACGCAGTTCTTTAATTACTTAAGGTTTGAAATGCAATATCCTCACAGCGGACTTACAATACTTGGGCCTGAAGGACAAAATTCTTAATTAGCCCTAAATTTCACTCCCAACCCCGGATCCAGTTTATTCTCTAATCAGGTTCGGGTGACGTGACAGAATGGAATCTGGATGATGGAGATGAAAGCCCCATGGTCGTTTTTTTACAAGAACGGTGAATGAGGGATGAGTTTTGTGCATTTATAAATATACCACCGCATGGTCGATAAAAGCCCTTAACATTACAAATAAAAGAGTTATGTGAAGGTTAGGATGGACCGCTGGGTCTCAATAGACCCCTAACATTGCAAATGAAGGTCGATATGGACCCCAGCAGATAATGTTATAAAAAAATTACATTTTAGACACACTTAAAACCTTTTTGGTATGATGGTCACCTAATTTATTTTTTTCGATTAAATTCCCTTAAAATTAAAATTAAAAGGAAAAAAACAAAACTTGTCCCGCGGCGAATGAGAAAGATCCTTCGCAAATCTTGAAAGTTTGCGCTCTTCTGCAACACGAAGGGGAAGAGAGGGGACTCGGTTTCTGGCAGGACTAGTTCGGACAAGGAGAGAGACGGTATCCATTTCTGTTGTAATCGGAACCAGAGATGAGGGTGATGGTGCAAATATGCATGAGATGGAGAGAGAGAGAGAGAGAGAGGAGCCTGAGAGAGGGGGAGCTGGGAGGAATACCTACTGAGAGAAGGATAGCGGGCGTTGCGTCGATGCCTAGGAGGGATAGCGAGTTGGGAGTTTCTTTCATTTTGGGGATTTTTTGCTGGCCAAACTGGCTTTAGTGGCCACATGAGGAGGTTTTTTCCAATTGGGTAGGGGCGGAAGCCTCCAGGCCTTTAAACGTATGTCCGCCCCGGCCAAGAGGAATGACTCGGTGCTAAAATGGGTGTCACCAAAAGTGTGCAGACCAGGTTCTCCTGATGGGGGTGTTGGCAGAGAGGTCTTTTGATAAGCTCCATTTCCTCCAACATCAGAAATCAGATTTTCCTTTAGAAATCAATTTCCGGAAGTGGCTGGTTCAACTGGCTAATGGGTTTCTGTCCCCAAGATGACGTACATAGAATCACTGGATAGAAAGGCCGGAGGAAATTCACAGAGGAAGAAGCCATGCTCACAGAGTATACTCAACCAAAAACGGTTTGTCTCTGTAGGTGCAGAAAATTATGACCCACAATAAGAGGGTGCCTTACAGGACTTATCCGGGAAGATGATGGTATCTGGAATGTCTGGATGCCGTCCGATAGCCTGAAAGGGAGTAGCAAACGGTCAGAGGACCCTGGCCTGAGCGGCGCAAGGCTCTCCGATGCCAAAGTCAGTGTATGAATTGGAACGATGGAAGAGAGGGAGAAGAAAGACAGAGTAAGGGCTCTCTGTATAGGATTATGCGTACCTTGCATGGTGTTTGAAGGTCTATTTATAGAGGTTTGGATCGTATCTCTGAGAGGATATTTCGGTGTGGGTCCCATGATCTGACTGGGAAGTCATGATCAGCCCACAAAGTAATAAATGCAGTCTAATCCGGCCCACTCAGCATTTAATGCCAGTCGGGTCAGCCCACACTGCATTAAATGCGTGTCTTGTTGGGCCAGATTGTGTTGGGCACCTTTGGCGGTAGGAGTACCAGCGGATCTTCCCTCGGGCCTTGCCCTGATGTGGCCTCAGCCGCTGGATATTGCCATGTGGCGATCTGGTGAAGATATTGGGCGGCTGGATGTCATATCTGTCCCACCAGCTCGTGACCCAATCCCTCCACGTGCCTGATGACG
>CM022947.1:22345379-22490177 GCA_012931725.1 Litsea cubeba | reverse complement strand
ATGCCACCAAAATTGGCTATAGATGCACAACAAAAAAAAACTCGGCTATCAATGCCACAAGAAAAGCTGGCTCTCATGCCAAATTGCTTCCATGCCACAACAAAACCGTGGCTTTCATGCCAAAACAATCACGTTGACAAAAGATTTTTCACAAAATGACAACCTTTTGATCAAATCCCATTTAGCATTACTTTTATCACACAAAAGATTCAAGTGACGTAGGGATAACACAAAAAAAAAGAGCATCCCATTTAGCAATTACTTCTATCACAAAAGATTAAGTGAGCGTAGGGATAACAAAAAAAAAAAAAGTGTTCACAAGCACTACAAAAAAAAAATAACAAAAAAAGGAAAAGAGTACCAAAAAATACATGTGGTACCAAAAAAAAAGAAAGTGTTCACAAGCACTACAAAAAAAAATAATAAGTACCAAAAAAAAAATACAAGTGGTACCAAAAAAAAGAAAGAATGATGGTTTCTGTATACAGGAGCTCAATCAAAAATGGTCTCCAGCCAAGAGTTCAGCTCCCCAAGCAAACTTTTAGCCTCAGCCGTCAAGGATTCCAAGGCACGCTTCTTCAGGAACTTGCCATGAGATGCTGGAGTGGGCTGTAACCCCCCTCTCACACCAGGAAGCTTACCTCGAGCAGTTTGCCATTGTTCATCCTCATCAGACTTCCTTTTGAGAACCCTTCGGCATCTGCAACCTGGTGAATCAGGGCACTCTCCCTGTCGCGAGCTTCTATTATGGCAGTCCACTTGGCAGCGACTTGTGCCTGCAAATGCTCAAGACGTTTCCTGGCCTCATCGACCTCCCTGTCAAGGATTTGAGGTCATGTGTTAGCCTGATGATGGCTATCTCTTCTAAGTTCCTCTTTCGGACTGCCAGCTTCCTGCTTTCTGTAGCCTCATCCAGGTCGGACTTAGCCTTATCAGCAGGGTCCAGGAACATCTCCTTGAAGAACTGGTCATCAGCCAAACTCACGGTCTCAAACCATTTGTCACCCAGTGCAATGATCCTATCAACGATCGCCCCTGGCACTGTGACATCCGACCAGCCTCTTCAGCATCGCTGAGAATCTCCTGCACATGCTGGATCATGCCAAATCCGACTTCCAAGTGCCCAGAAAGAGAGTCTCAATCCAAGAGCTCACAACTCGCACCACCACCTTCTTCGCAAAAGAAGAGATGGCCCAGCTGAGGATTCGCCCAACTCTGTTGGTCGGCTACTCATGTCATCATCTGTTGAAAGAGTAACAAAAGAACTCTTTCCAGCTGAAGCTGCTCCTGCTCGGGAGGGAATCTCAGCGCGAGGAATCTCCTCAATATTGTCAGAGCTGGTCCCAGGAATCTCTATCCTCTGGATCAACCTCTGGCATCTCTTGCTCTGGAAGCGACGGATCCTCCTCTGCCACTTCAAAACCTGCAAGGAAACACAAAAAGGTATAAATATGACCCTGTTTGAAAATCATTATCAGAGTTATAACTACAAAATACCTTCTTCGACGACTGGTGGAACACTTTCCTCCTCCATGAACTCATCGGAAGCATCAGCAACATTTGCGTCTATCGATGGTTCAAAGTCATCGGAATCCTGTGGCAAGTCAGCTGACAAAAAAAAAATGTGTTAGCAAACCGAGTCACAAACAAAAAAAAGAGAGCAAAAGAAGTCGTACCAATTGGAGATTTTTGGATCTACTCCAGAGTCCCTCGGTTCTTCTTCAGGTGCCTCAACAGGATCCATCACCACCTCATCGGTTGGGACCTCAGGCATCACCAAGTCTTCCTCTGCTAAAAAAAAAAAAGGAAGAAAGCAGAAACAAGAAGCAAATCATAACATGGAAAAAGTCCCATGAAAAGAAATGGAAAGAGAAAAAAATGAAGAATCATACCTTCACCGACGGTCTCTTCTTCTCGGCTTCTCTTCTCCGGAGGCTCGTCAGCATCCACTGGCACATCCTCATTGATAGTAAGAGGAACTTCCAAGTTAGGAGAGTCCTCATGCTGCCCTTGCTACTATGATGACTCCTCCTCCTCTTACTTCTGCGGGCTCGCTTCTTAGAGGAACCTGCCCCGCCGTCAGAGTCAGGTTTCCCACTTGACTCATCACTAGATGGTCTGCTCTTGCCAGTAGACTCCACGGAAGCTTGCCTCTGTGCTGCTTGCATCCAAGCGCCAAGTTTGGCTTCCTCCTGTTCTAGCTGCTCCAAAGCCTCATCAGGTATCTCTCGAACAGCTTCAGAACCGATGACGCCCTGGTCACCGAGAAAGCCTATCTTGTGCTTCTCTCCAGAAAGGAAGGCCCAAACTTCCTCTCGCCGGATGCCATCCGACTTTCCAAGGCCCTTTCCAGATGCCAGCTTCACATCAAGCTCCTTCCTAGAAAGTCCCCGATATGCCGAGAAGCTCTCCGCGAACCACTTCGCAAAGCCGGCAGTACGGGAAGTCAACAACACAGGATAAGAAATCATGGCTGTAGTGTCTTCAGCACTATAGAAAGCCCATGCATTTCTCCCGTCCTGTAAGCCTCCAAAGCGCTTCACCATGCTTGAAGGCGCTCCAACAACACCTTGAGAAAAGCCAAGCTGCAAAGCAAAGCGAGAAGGTACATACGGCTGGATATCGACGAAAAGATGTCTGCGGTACACCATTGTGCCGACACGTATGCTGAAAAGCCACTCTCTCTCTGCATTTGTCAAGGAATAATGCCTTCCCGACCCCGCCCTGGTAGAGTCTCGGGAGGCACCAAAATCAAAAGCCTTCTTCCGCAACTCCGGAGAAAGCTTTACTGAAGATTGCCCCATCTCGACGTCCCTGAACCGTCGGATCCTCATGCGGGCAAACAAAAGTGATTCGGACACGGCTTTGCCCTTAGCCAGTCGAATCATCAGAGGATCATCATCCTGAGCAGCACCCAGCCGATGGAAGCCAGGACAGTGGTATACATACCACGAATAAAAGATATGGCTGAAAATACCCTATTCATGGGAAGCCCAAGCCGAACCAAAAAAGCAGCAGCCTGCAGTTCGGTACACAGGTAGGAGTAAAGAGCTGGCACCAAAGCAAGCTGCTCTCCAAACGCCATCTGACAAGCCGGGAAAATACAATGCGGCCTGATGTGCGTTCCATCTCCTCCAGCAAATACAGCCTCACCAAGCCAATAAGTGAGGGTAAACAGCGAGATCTCTCCGCAGTGCAATGTCAGGACATATGGCGTTTGTACTTGCACAGAAATCTCTCAACTCTTCTTGCATGGCCAAGATCTTCTTTGAACTTGGATCCTGAGCTCCGGCTTCCTGGGTCACGCTATCAGAAGGCTCCCTACTATCAAAAAAGTTGGGGAATGAAGAGCTAAAACTCTTCCAACTGCTGGATCTAACTTTCGAACCCCCCTTCTCCTTCAAAAAATCATAGAAGGCGACGAGCTGAAAGTATAGAAGCCTGAACTCCTCAGACTGCCCCTCGAGGACGCTGTCAATCGGCATAAACTCCTCATAGAGTTTGCCGAGGATGGGCAATCCAGTAATGGCGCTCAGCTCCTTCAAAGAAAAACCAATCTCACCATTCGTCACAACGAAGGTATTGGTTTGTGGGAGAAATGACTCCAGCATAGCCATGAAGGCCTCGTCGGAAAAGATCACGGTCTCCCTAAAAGCGCGGACCGCATCAAAAATCCCGGCTTCCTTCAAAACGGCGCCACCAATCAGCAGGACGCGATCAGTCCACGACTTCCACTCGGAGTCAGCATTGAAGCGGCCACGAAGTCGAAAAGGCTTGATCCAATTGCTGCCGTCACCGCTGAAAATACCAAGGCCCACCGGTCTCAAATCGACCGACGGATAATCAGAGCCCTGGTAGCCGCTGGATGGCATCAACAAGTCCATGTCAACAGGCGACCTCTCCGTATATCCAGGAGAACCGCCGACAAAAACCCCGGTCTTGATTACATTTGTCCTTCTCACCCAGCTTGGAGGATCTTCCCTCTTAGGGCACGTGGGGGCAAGGCTCAGAATTGAGACGGTGCGATCAAACATCGACCGGGTAGTAACAGTCTTCTTCTCACCATCTGCTGTGAAGGAAAACTGAAAACATCTCCTCTGGTATGTAATGTCATCAGGGACTGCATCACCAAAGAAGAAGGTAGGCTTGGGCAAAACGCTCTGATCTTCCATCACCCATGGACGACTGCTTACCATGATCTTATAGAATTCCTCTCCCTTGAGAGTGATCAGTCGCTGCCTCATCTCATCTCTGTTGAGGGAGTCGCACTCTTCCAGATTTCTCTCAACATACTGGACCTTCTCGAAAGCTTGCTGAACGGCCGGATTAGAAGATCTAGAAGATCGACGAGGTACGCTTGTAGCAGGCTCTTTACCCTTGTTCGCTCTGGAGGAACCACCTGAAAAGGATGGAAAAGAAAAAGATCAAACATCAAAATGACAGAATCTCGCTAAAAAAAAATCTGGCGAAATTTTGACATGATGACGGGGCAATTCCGAAGAAAATGAACTATCCCGAAAGAAATAGAAAGCTTGAAGATGGGCTCAACATCGCTGCGAGCTCCGAAACTCCAAACTTTCGAAACCTAAAAGTCTCCGCAAAATCAGGAAGGGCTCAACATCACTGCGAGCTCCAAGTTCCCAAATTTGCAAAAACTTTCAGGTATGCTATCACATCATGCTACAAATTTAATTTACAAATTAAGGCATGCATGAACATCTAGATTTGCGAAAAAAAAAAAAATGCATTATCATGATGAGCAAAAAAAAAAAAAAAAAAAGAAACTTTCTCTAAAAAAAAAAAGAGAGGAGAAAGAAAACAAAAAAGAAACGAAACTCTCTCAAAAAAAAAGGGGGAGAGAAAGAAAAAAAAAAGAAAAAGAAAAAAAAAAAAACGGGCTGGCCCACAGGCCACGTGGCCGTACGGCCAGATCCGTACGGATCTGTCCGTACGGCCCACACAAAAAAAAAAAACAAACAAAAAAAAAAAAAGAGAAAAGAAAGCAAAAAAAAAAACGTGTAAAAAAAAAAGGGAGGCAATCACGTGAAAAAAAAAAAGAAAAAAAAAGAAGAAAAGAAAAGAAAGAAACAAAAAAAAAGAGAAGAAAGAACTTTATTTTTTTTCTACAATGGAGTTTTCTTGAAAAAGAAGAACTTACTTGAAGCCATTGATGGAGAAGAAGAAGAAAACTCTTGAAGATCTTGAAGAAGAAAAGCTCTTGGTCTTGAAGCCCTCTTGAGATTATTGCAAAAGAAAGTAATAAGAGCAAGAGATCCAACCTCCTCCTTGCTTTTATAGAAGAGAGCAAACCAAAGAAGGAAAGAAGAAAGAGGTAAGTGTTACTAATTAGTAACCTTACCAAAAGAAAGAGATTAGAAAGATTCTTTCCAAAAGAAAGATATCTTGAGAGATTTTCTCCCAAAAATCAATCTATGACGGATTCTTTCCCAAAAGAAAGATATCTTGAGATATCCTATCCCAAAATAAAGGGATCTTGAGAGATTTTCTCCCAAAAATCAATCTATGACGGATTCTTTCCCAAAAGAAAGATATCTTGAGATATCCTATCCCAAAATAAAGGGATCTTGAGAGATTTTCTCCCAAAAATCAATCTATGACGGATTCTTTCCCAAAAGAAAGATATCTTGAGATATTCTATCCCAAAAATAAAGGGATCATGAGAGATTCTCTCCAAGTAAAGATATTCTTGGATATTCTCTATCCAAATGAGATATTTTTGGATATTCTTTACAAAAATGACACCATATGAGATCTAAGCCATTTTAAAAGCTTAAGGTCCCATGGGTTAGCCCATATGAGCCAGGTTTGACCACCTAGGCACAAAAAAAAAAAAAAAAAATTTGGGCTTTTAGTCAAAGAGAAATCCCTCTTACCAAGAGCATACAAAAATGGTTCCATGCCTCTTTTGAGTTGATTCAACCATACAAAAAGAATTCCAAGCCCCATGAGCTTCCAAAAATTAAACCATCCAGCCTCGTCTACCAAATTGAGCCAAATTCTTGAAATTGACATTCCATCAAACCAAATCCTGGTCCCCTAACTTGCCACATACAGCCTGTTAGGTCACAAGACCAAAACCAAAAATCAAAACCTGATCCCCTAACTTGCCACATACAGCCTGTTAGGTCACAAGATCAAAACCAAAATTGATCCCCCAACATTTCACATACAGCTTGTTGGGTCACACGATCAAAACCAAACCCGACCCCCTAACCTGCCACATATAGCCTGTTAGGTCACAAGGTCAAAACCCAAATCCACATCCCTGATGTCATCTTCAAAACTTTGCCTCGAGATGGTACGTGATCCCTTTCACTACCATAAAATTCCCCTGGAAGCTCAAAAGGCTACAAATACCAAAAAGAAAGATTGCTCAAAGACTATTGGTCAAGTCACAGGCTCTCCTTCAAAAATCTCTTCGAGGCACATCGACTACAAAGTTAAGCAACTCGCCGCTGTACCTCGAGGGGGCATTTGTTGACACCAAAAATGTCACTTTGCCTTTTCAAGATCCAAGGAGCTACATGAAGTCGCAACCTGCCATAAATAGGCAATGCTGCTTCCAAAAATCAAATCTTGTCAGAATCAAACAAAAACTGCAAGATTCTTCCAGACAGCCAAAAGAGGAGTACACAAGAAGTTTCGGGCCATTTCGAAATCATTTGGCCTAACTTCGCTTCTCCGACAGCCGAAAAGGAACCCTCGGCGACAAAAGCTCTCCGGGACCATGATTTCCAAGACAGAACCTATGGATCATCTTAAAATGACTCCAATAGGTTCCCTGTCAAATTTCAAGTCAATCGGACATCGGTTGACCACACATCAAACCGCGACATCTTCATCGCGACAAAAAGCAAGTCTGCAGGTGATAGGACCCCAAACGGCTTCGAAACTCAAACAAAAGCCTATGGTTGGTCTTATTTATTGCTCAAGAGGCTTCACACCAAATTTCAGGTCATTCCGACATCGTTTGACCCAGTTTCAGCTTCTGACGGAAAATCGGCAGCTCTGCGCGACAAAGTCTTCGGCTTTCTCAGGAAATTAGAAACTTTGCAAAATAAAATGCAAGGATTCTCATCAGGTTTCCTACAAAGAAATCAGGCCAATAAATGGTCAAAATGTCAAGGAAAAGTACAGAAGAAAAAAGAATCAGAAAAAAGCGAAAACGGACGCAAAACGGGACACGAAAGGAGAAAGCCCCCCAGGGTCGCAGACCCCTGCGACCCTGGGCCAGGGTCGCCGGCGACCATGGACCCCGGGGTCGCCGGGAAAGCCCCGGAAACCCCGGTTTTCGCCGTTTTTTTCGCGATTCGAGGAGCCCAGCCCCTGGTACTTTCCAAAATTCATGCTTTTGAGACACCAAGTCCTCTGACATCCGTCCAAAACACGGGTAAATCATCAAGAGTATCGAAGACAGTATTGATCGCCACCCGGTCAACCAAAAAAAGTGTGCTTTCCACCCGACCGATCGAGAAATCGACAGGACAGATGGCACCGACTCGCTGTTGGCAACAAACACCTGAAATTACATGATCATCTGATGTCGATCTACATGAAGATCCATCGATGATCATCAACAGAAGAATCTCAAAAGACGTGGCACGGCCCGCGACTCTTCAGCTGCTCGGCGACCACTTAATGCGATTAATTGACTAACTTTATTACAGTCATTAATCCATTTCTTTGGACGGCCCAATCAGAAGCAAGCATTTGGGAGTTACAAGTCAAGAGATTCATGGCATTTAACCCATGAAACTCCTCCCATCATGGCGATTAAAGGCGATTAAATGCCCTCAATCTCCTCCGGCCAATCAGAAGCCAAGAAAAAGGAGTTACAAAATAAACAATTCAATTTTGTAACTCCTCCCATTATGCGGCTTAATGACAATAAAAGCCCATAAACCCACCTAAAAGGCTACCTAAAAGCCTATAAATAGGAGGGTTCTCCAAGAAGAAACAGACATCAGAGAGCATCAGAAAAATCAGAGAAAAAAGCACAAGCACACAGACAGAAATCCAGAGAAAGGAAAAAGAGAGAAAACTCTGCGGAAGTTCTACACCGGCCACCGCAACAAGGTGACAAAAGTCCCTTGGGGGGTACCCCCCCCCCAAGGTCCTTGCCTTCTCCTCCTGCCTCCAATGGCTTAGATATGGCTTTTCAGCCCGTCTACTCGGCTTTTTATTGGACATAGGACCTCCTTTTGGTCTTTGTCTTCTAAAAACCCGAGGTTATAGCCAAGCCAAGCGAATCAAATAGCATCCTCTGTTCTCATCTGCATGGATGATGGCGAAGCCCACATATGGCTTGCGACCGTCAATCTAAACGAGTCCCCCACAATCTCCTGAGAAGTTAGATCCTCCTTTTCTTGCTTTTCATTGTAGTTTGTATTTTTTCAAAAGAGACAAAAATCACAATTCTTGTCTTTCATTGTTGATAAGGATTGTAAATCGGCTATAAACGCCAAAATCGGCTATAAACGCCAAAAATCGGCTATAAACGCCAAAATCGGCTATAAATGCCAAAAAATCGCCTTTCACGGCAAATCAAGAAGAATGTCTCTTTTCTTAAATATATGTGCAATGGAAAACTTGAAAGAAGTTGATTTCCTTTTTACTTGCGAAGGTTGATCTCCGGATCACCACTTGCAATTCCAAGTAAAAATAGAAAATCTGGCACACCCACAAAAAAAAAGAAATGTTGATGCACGCCCTTGCCCCACGGTTACGAAAGGGTCGGAACCAAACGGACTCCCACGTCCGCCGACCTCGGTAGAACCGAGCAGGAGCGCGGTCCATCAAAGACGTTGGGCAGCAACTGGCAGGGGCAGTGGCACCATTGACGGAGGCACCTCCTAAGAAGGGGGTGAAGGGGGAAACGAACCCCACCTTCTGTCACGGCCACTAGGGGAAAAGGCATCCATCCACATGAGAAGTCGTGGGAGTTTAAACCATTAGGGTCAGCCCCCCTGACTCGGACATCGGCAGGGATCTTAAAGGTTGACCTAAAACCCTCAATCGCCGCCTCACTCTCTAACCAATAGCTGTAAATAGCCATTCCTACCCAAATCCAAAAGCAAAGAAGAAGCCCTAGACCCAAAATCTACGGAAAGTGTAGAGGAAGGGGAACTTACGAAGGCAAGACCAAGATACAGGTTAGTGAAGAACTCAATCTCTGCAGCACTCCTCTTCTCAGGCGAAGTTCTCTCCACAGCAGTTTCGTCTTCTCTGGTTCAGAATGACAATAGGGAAGAAGGGAACTGCAATGACCCTATAAATAGGGGAGGGATTCCCTCTTCAGAAGCCCTAGAGGCACATGCCAGACGCTTTTTGGGGCTCCGCGCGCATCATTTCAAACATTGAATGCGCCCCTGACAAAACGGCGCACGCATCCTCGAGGCGACTGGACGACTAATCAAAAGATGACATGTAGAGCCGTCGATGTGTCTCCTACATCGGTTCGCGGGCATCATTTATTACCCAGTTCATTCAAAGCAATTATGGATGAAGGCCAAACGCCGACGGTCGAAACCAAGAGGAACTCTATCCCAGAAGGGTTCCTTATCTCATAGCTCCTGACCTCACTCTGCTGGCGAGCCTCGTAAGGTCAGAAGCTAGGGGGCAATTGTGTGGGGAGATTTTCAAAGCTCCACGATTATACTAATCACGGCTATAAGATGGGATTAAGCACTCTCACGTGCCATCCACGTGCCGCCTAGACTCACCTCGGCTGCCAGGACAGAGGCCTTAGCCGAAGTCAGACAGACTTTGGCTGCTAGCGCCGAGCTCGGCTACCAAGGGCCCACCTCGGCCAAAGGAGCTCGGGACCCCAGCCAATGGAGCCAAGACAGAAGCCGAAGTCGAGAAGAATCCCCACTCGCGCCCCATGTTCGCTACGTCACCAGACACGTGGCAGAGTAGGGGCACGGGCCAGTGGGACAGATGCGACATCCGCCGTCCACAATCTTCGCCAGATCGCTGACAGAGCGGCATCCAACGGCTGTAGCTAAATCAGGGCAAGGCCCGAGGGTGGATCCGATGGGACCTCAACCACCAAAGGCGTCCAACATGATCTGGCCCAACATGACATGCATTAAATGCAATGTGGGCTGATCCAACTGGCATTAAATGCGATGTGGGCTGAAGTGGACCGCATTTATGACTTTGTGGGCTGATAAGGACTTCCCTATCAAATCATGGGACCCATTCCAAAATATCATCCAAAATATCCTCAGTTCTCTATAAATAGAATTCCATTCCACATGCAAGGTACGCACACCTAAAATCAAATAGCTGTTACTCTGCCTCTCTTCTTCCTCTTCTTCCTTTGTTCCAGTTTACTTACTGACTTAGGCATCGGAGAGCCTTGCGCCGCCCAGGCCAGGGTCCTCTGACCATTTGCTCTTCCCTTTCAGGCTTAGAGGCAGCAGATCATTTCCTTCATTTGGATAAGTCCTGTAAGGCACCCCTATTATTGTGAGTCATAATTTTCTGCACTTACATACATGATCCAACTAAAGGATTCTATATAGAAATACAATTCATTCTGTACAATGGCAAAAGGATGCTAAGTACAAGTCTATCAACCTGACAGACTGATGAAACATAACCATATCAAAGCCAATGTTACAATTTCCAATAAAAAGTACAACAAAGAAGTAGCACCATAAGTAGTATCGACCAAAAAGTGAATAAAACAAAACAGGAATACCATGAAAATAAGGAAGCGTACCTATGAAAACTGAGAGGCCAGCAACCTGGGATACCATTTTCTAGCATGGTTGAAGATATATTTCACCAAACAACTACTAGACTATAACTTTTATCTAATAGCTAATCGACTGGTTTGCATGGTTTTATAGTGTGAGTCCAACATATTAAACCCAACTTATGGTCATTAGGAATGTCTTAAAAAGCAAACACCATGGAATAACATATGCCACCGTTCAACTACAAGACACGTTACATCAAACACCTATAGAGCAACAACATATGCCTCTCTTTAACTACAAGACATATTTCATCAACTACAAATAATCCAGAAATTGGTATAGTTTCAGAAGAGAGAATACAAAAATATCCTAGACATGTAGTTTACAAATCTCACTCTACTCAAGAGGGATCACAAAAAAAAAAAAAAAAAAAAAAAACCCTCCATCCATACAGCCAAAGAATCAAACTTACATTTAATTTCTAGTGATTTAATCTACAAATAACATAAACAGGGAAAACAACCATCATTCCCCAAAAGACTTCTGATGGAAACATCTAAAAAAAGCCTAATTTCCCAAACAACTCCAGCAGAATCAAGAATTTTAATAGGCTTTTAAGATTCTTCAATCAATAGCCCTTAATCTCCCAGGGCATAAAGACGCAAATAGAGTGTTATAAGCGACCACATCTACAGCGCAACCTCTCTCAAGCATTTTGTCTAACACCCTCAAGGCGTCCTCCCCATTTCCACGATCGCCCCATCCCTTCATCAAAATGCTGTAACTTTTCGCCCCTGTCTCGAACTCCGACTTCACCTCCTCAAAGAACTCCTCCGCCTGCCCAACAAGACAATTTCGACACAGAATCGAAAGCAAATGATCGAGATCGTCGACGCGCGCTTGGAGGCCGAATTCACTCATCTTGGAGGCTGCGAGAATCGCTCAGGATTCTGCAGATTTCGTTCACGTCCTCAACTATTGGATTGGGGGGGGGGGGGGGGGAGTTCTGAGGCAATGGTTGAAGAGAGATTAAGTTGTGGAGAAAGCGTAATTCCAGGAAAAGAAGTAGATATGGGGTTTTGAGAGATTCGAGAGATGTGAGGGTTTAGGTGGTGAAGGAGATGATGAGTTAGTGTTCTGATTCGATGGCGGGAAAGGAGTAGTACTCGAACGGCCATTGCAGGGGAGAAACCAGAACTTCCCATTTTTTAATCTTTCCTTCCTTCCTGAAATGGATCGAGAGACCCTTCCTTGAGCACGAGTTGCAGTCGATGAAAAAGGTCTGTATGTATAAATGGTTTACGCATATTGGTCGATATCGACAACTATATTGTCAATATCGACAACATCGCTAAACGATAAAAAAGGACCCCTGCCGTCTCTAAACTCCTGCTGGGTCCTCTCCTTATTCATGACTCACTATGGGAATTTCTCAAATAGTTTCTCTTTCTTTTTTCTTTTTTTTATAACTACATTGATCCTCCAAGAACCACTAACATGTGCAAATCTGCCACTTTATCGACAACATGTTTCATTGTTCGAAATGCATGATTGGCAGTCTGGGATAAAACAAGGGGAATGAATAAGAATTGCAATGGACTCTTAGCTGTTCTAATGTCATAAAACAAGCAATATATTTTAGACATGAAAATGGTCTCAATCATTGATCAGTATTATCGGACATTTGTTCTAGTCATTGTTCTGAATTCCACATAGAAGAAGTCTTCATAATAACATGTCTAAAGATGATCCATACTACGGGTTCATAACCACCATTTTGCATGCTAATTATTAAATATAGTTGGAATTGTTTGATAGAGAATTTTTTCTAATGTATTTTGAAGGCTATATATAATATACCAGACGAAGCCATTCAAATGGCAATCGGTTTCCATCACTTTTGGCAGAGTCTATACATCCTTTTGTACCAGCCATAATCTCTTAAAAATATATATAAAAAAAGAGATAAATCTTAGGATTTGACGAGCTTATTTCTTTCTCTCCTCCTTTTTTAAGTACCCAACTAAGGAGGATCGGACTTAAGAGAGCCCACAAAAGTGGGATGAAGAGCCTACAAAATAATAAAAAAAAAACTCAAACAATTAAAAAGATGGGCATACCCAGGAATCAATCCAATATGTAACAAATGGAATTGCCACTCAACTGTGCAATCCCTAGTTGTCACGGTCTATCAAACTTAGGGGTCGTTTGTCTACACCCATTTACATATGTAAATGGTGAATATGTGTAATATTTACGTATCAATCATGTTTGTCTACAATTATTTACGCATCTTGAGTGTAAATCAGATGTGTAAATGGTGTGAAAATGAGCTCATTTTCACACCAAGATTTGAACACTTGTTGAGGTGCTCTTTCAAAGAATACCCGTTGTTGGAGGCGGACGGTTTGGTATTGGGGCATTTCCGTGAAATAGGTTTCAGGTTCGAAACCCCTCCAATGCATTAGAAAAATAATAATAATAGAGGCCTCAAAGTTTAGGCATTTCCATGAAAGAGGTTCTGGGTTCGAAACCCCCCTCCAACACATTAGAAAAATAATAATAATAAAAATAATAAAAAATGTCTCCAAACTGATGATTTTAAAGGACAATATTTGTAAGACAAAAAACATATTAGAAGATTAAAGTGGCTCCAATGATTTTAAGGGACAAAATCTGTAAGACAAAATACATACTGATAATAAGAATTTTAAGGGACAATCTATAAGATAAATATCTCAATGATTTTTCTATATCAACTTTTAACTAGTTAATTATCTTATTATTTTAGCTTTCTTTCAATATCTCAATGATTTTTCTAAAGTTATTTATTATTGCAATAGTTTAAAAATCTTTAAACATGTATATATGAATGTAAAAGAGAAGAAATAATGTATTTTACATAGCATTATGGCATCAATCAAAAATAAATATTAGCATAAAGCCTATGAGATACGTGGGTTAAGTTTTATGCAAATTGAATAATGAATTAAGATCAATATTGAATTGAATATCAATTAATAAAAATATTAATAATAATGCTATTTGCTTAACCATCAAAATATAAATTCATATTTAATTAACCAAACATGTTGAAATGTATTTTTGTGAAGGTGGTCACTGATAGAAATGTATTTCTTTTAAAAGTATATTTCATGTTGAAAGACATACTCTTTTTGAAGGATCTAAAATACAAATGACAATGTTGATATAAAATGGACATTTTTTTCTCCTTTTTAAATCATTACATTAGAATTTAATTTAATGAATAATAAGTATATCATTTATAAAATCTTTTAATACATTTACACATATCATTGAAACAAATATGAAAAAATAAATCACATATGTAAATGATGCGAAAATAGTGTTATTAGACAAACGTTGTAAAAAAAACGCATGTGTAAACGTTACATACTTAAAATTTGAATATTCATCATTTACATGTGTAAATTGTATTTACATATCCCATGTGTAAAAGACAAATGACCCCTTAATCACATGAGATCTCGCACTAATACAATCGTCGTATGAAGAACGGGCAAAGCTACACACCCTAAAAATGTTTATCATAAAAAATTGCCCACCCACGTCTGACATGGCATTCACGGAGTTGTAAAGGAGAAATCAAATTAGGGATGAGTCCTTATTCTTTCATTGTCTCACTATAACAGGCATTCTGTGAAATGACAGTGAGACACTGAGACCAGCTTTTATTTGAGAAAGATTTGAAGACATTCCAAATAAAATGTGTTGTTCCAATTTGTGATGCGTAGGCTCCACTATAAAGTCTCACTTTTCCACTTACAAAGAGTGAGTGAGACAATCAGAATTCTAAATGTATGCACTTGTTAGGGTGGTCACAATGTCAATTCTGAATTATGATAGCCTTTAATTTGAGTCTAGAAAAAATATAAGGTATGCACTTGTAAGGAAAAACATCATAACCCACGAAAGTTTGTTGTAGTAAATTTCATTGTGCCAAATACAAAATTTGAACTGGGCCCACTACAAATTGTGCTTTGGATTTCAATAGTAAACTTGATTTCCAAGTAAGTAAAAAGCTTTCGTGCCGTGTCACTTAAAAAAAAAAAAAAAAAAAAAACTTGTACTGGCCTTTACTGCCGCAAAAAAAAGTGATTAGCGATGTATGAAGAAGCCTTGAAAGTTGAAGGATGGATCAAGGAAGCAAAAGCCTCAAAGAGAAACAAGGGACGACTCGTCTTTCCACACTCACACTCCACACCCTTTCTTTCTTTCTTTCTCTGCGCTTTTCTTTACAGGTACAGTCTGCGGCACCGAAAAGTCCAATTACACGTTTCTAGCTTTGCTGCTTTACACGTGTCACTCACTGGACTCTGCAGCAGGCGGCTTCCACGTCAAAGGACATAATGAAATTTTTCTGAAAAAGAGGACGAGGGAAGGACTGAAGGAGGGAGGAAGAAAATTCCAGCATATTCTGATTTCTTGTCATTGGGAGATAGTGCCCACCTGCTTGATATGGGCCCCCACTTCTACTTTATCCAAACCGTTCACTAAAATTCAGGATCCTTCACTCTTAATATACATTTCATTTGAACAGTTTTATTATTGCAATATTAGGGCAATTGTTATATCTTGAAGTGTTTGATCCAACCTTACTATTCTCTCCTTGGGCCTAGTAAATTGACATAAATACATGTCGGACAAACCTGGAGTGACTTTGAAGAACAAGATAACGAAGCAATCTCTAGTCTTACGCCACTCTACAACTCGCTCGTGGGTGGCAATTGTAAAAGTTGTATGGAACACATACATCTGAAGATGATAATTACTCTAACCAAAGTGATAATAAAATCATAGAAAATTAAAACGTTTGTAAGCAGGGGCAGAACTAGAGGGGGGCCGGCTCAAGGGTCATGTCCCCCCTAAATTGCAATAAAAGGCCTTTTAAATTAGTTAAAATTTCAATCCATATTTTACAATGGCACCCCACAAGAATCTCTTTTTTCACAATGGCCCCCAAATGTCAGAATTTTAGTTCCGCCCTGCTTGTAAGGTTGCAACCAATAGGGGATATCGTAGGATATCTTATCTGCAGCATTTAGAAAAATTCAAATATTGCCTCCCAAGAATAGAAAGAATAGAATAGAGTTTCAAAATGTTAAAAGGCATAAATAACATTTTCAGGGTTTTACCCGCAAAGTCACATGCATTTTCGTCGTAAAATACTTTTAACTAAACAGGTCCTATTAGGTGTTTTACTTTGATGGAACCGTCTGGATGAACTAAAGGTGGGCCTCCTTATCATCAGTGAGGGGTGATCAGGTAATTCTAGTGAACCGCTTATATGGAACAGGGAAACCCACCAGCCTGAGTATGTTGCTGACTCGGATGGGTCATGGTACATGTCGGTATGATATGCATTGCAAGTCAGAATAGACAAAATGACAAAGATCCGACAGGCAAGTGGGTGTCAAGCGTGCCTTGTGGCCCACGACAGCTGGTCTCATGCTTTTGATGGAAGGATGGACGGACTCGATATGCACAGATTCATATTAACTGTGAGTTGGAGACGGTTGAGATCCTCTCTCGCTCACAGTCGCAGCACGTTCTGCAGGGACGGGGGCCCTCTTTTTTCTTTCTAACATTTCACATGTCACCTATCAGTCATTTTGTGTTTTGGTAAGAGTCACTTGTCAGTCATGAAAGGGCCATCAGCGTCCACATCTTTGATGTTTGTGGCCCACTTGAAGCTGATGTGACGTCTTTTGGAGAAGTAAAACAAAGGGTGCGCATACCAACGTTACTTGTGGTTGCATTTTACAATTTAGCATTTTACAATTTACCAGAAGCACACAAAGAAAAATGGTTCAACTTCAAAGGAATGATAGTATATTTGGCACGGCACCCTCTCATTAGTAAGAAACAAGATATGCACCCAGTAATCATCTATAGTATGGTGATTCTGAACACACCGTCAGTTTTTTGTTTTGTTTTGTTTTGTTTGTGCACACTCATTCTTTTAAAAGAAACTAGTATATAATGAAAATACTTATTAATTTTGTGTATATTCCATGCACACAATGAAATACCGTGCACATGATATATGTACCCAGTCGTGCACACTCTGAAATTCAGTGCACCCTTCTTTCTTTATATGGGTGGAGCAAGTTAGTCAATTATTATCAGAAGAAGCTTTGTTATGATGATTTGATGCTGTTCATTAAGCACAGGAGTGGGGAGCTCTTTGTGGGGATTTATTGGCCAAGATCAATAGCCGGCGGTGGTGTTGGGGTGTGGAAGATGGAAAATGGGAGAGGGAGAGTGAGGGAGAGGGAGAGGAGAGGAGAGGCCATATGCGACGACAAGCGGCGAATGAGAGGCAGAGAGCGAGAGAGAAAGGGGGATCGGCATAGCAGGAGAGAGAAAGGGGGATCGGAAGCCAACAGGGAAAGGAGAGGAGAGGAGAGCATTTTGGGTATTTTTGAAAATGTGGGTGGGCTCAGCAAAAGATGTGGGTGCAAATGGAATTTCCCTCTATAGTATATGGGGTCCAAAGATAGATTTTTCATTTTACTATATGGGGGCAGACTTTTGGGTGGGTCCATCAAGTCAGCTTTCTAGTCGGGCCTGGACTGGGTCAAGGACAACTTTGAGATCCATATGTGACTTTGACTGGAGTGTGGTTCAATGATGTGTAAATAATAATAGATATGGCTCAGAGGCCTGATTAGCAGTGTTCATTAGCCGGTTTGAGTTGAGTTGGAGAATGCCTTCCAGTTATCAGACCTGGATCAAGCTTATGGCCTGAAAGTCAGGCTCACGCCCTGGCCCTGCTCATTATTCGTGAAATAAGCACACCACCTTGTGTTAAATATTGCAGGCTGGGCTAAGCCTTTTATAAGCATGAAACTGTTTTGAAATGACGGTTTGTGTTCTGATTTGAAATCTATGTTATTGGTACAGACCCGATTACAATAAAAGACCTTGGATCCGGTTCCAACTAAAGGACCGAGATCTAGTTTTAAAACGGTTCTGACTTTTTTATTTTTTTATTATCTTTACTTAAAATTAGGATAGTATTTAACTATATAAGTGCATAAAGTCTACTACCATCAAGACTAGAAATAAAAATGTTCAATCAAGGTTGATTTTGAGTAATAATTTGCAACATTAAAGACTCAAATACTCGGTCTCGGGTCCAAAGGTTGGAACCTTTTTTTTTATCCAAAAACGGACCCATTTTATCAATCGAAACCTAAATGGGGTTCCAGACTTTGACCTGCATACAATTGGAACCTAGAATAGATTCCAAACCCTGATTTTTTACGGGTTAAAGCCTTCACATAATTGGAGAGCCGAATCCTCATTTGCATCCCTAGGCTTAGCCAAAAACTGACATGACTAGTGACCTAACTGGTTTCAAATATCTCATGTTTCTATAGTGTAAACATTGGGCATGGAACCTGGTTTTGGATCAAATTAAAATTTGAATTGCAATTCTGAATTCATGAACCTTAAACCAGGACGAAGCTAGGAATTGTCCCTTAGGGGGCTATCATTCTCAAAGATTATCCTTTGGGAGGACTCACCTTATCTAGGGTTAGGAATGTAATCCACCAATATTATCACCACCACCAAAGCCTTATCTCAATTATGTTGGGTCAGCTCTATGAATTATGTTTTGTTGTTCTAGACTATTCTGTGTCAAATTCTCGAATAGGTTATACTTCTTCAATTTGATGATCCTTATTGCTTTCATCCCCCTTTTCTCCTGCCTACCACTTTATTTGAGGGGCTAGAAATGCAATTAACTCTCAAACCTTTGGAGGGGGATGAGGGGAGGAACTACGAAGGTTTGATCATTTTGCCTAAAGGAATCTTCTTTTATGAGCAACATACTATATATATGCAATCCATCTTGTGGGCCCATATGAAGATGTATGCCTATCAATGGGAGAGTCGGGATGGAAGTCTTCATCCATATTAGGATTAGGGAAAAGATACCACATTAGATGATCAAAATCATACTAAACCAAACTGTCACGTCCCGCGAACCCGATTAAAGAATAAACCGGATCCGGAGAGTGAGATTTATGACTAATTAAAATTTTTGTCCTTTAGGCCCACGGATCGTAAGTCCGTAGTGATGATATAATATTTCAAGCCTCATGTAGTACAATAATGTAGAGTTCATACAACTCTAAGCATATGGAACATCAACAGTGAATAATAATTCTCATTAAATTTAAAGTTGAATAGAAAGAAATGAACAAAATTAAACAAGGAGTTAATTATTACATTGATCAACCCAATAAACAAGGCCAATAAAGAAACTGAAGTCAATAAAGTTAAAGGTTAAACGAGTGATAAAAATAAATGAATAAATCTAAATGAAGTCTATGTGAACATCTCTCGTGCCAGATGTGATGACACTACTCTACGTCATCGGCACGCCACTCTCGTTCCTCCTCTGCTGGTTGGAGATCCTTTGAGATCTCCTCATAGTAGTAGTACTCACTTGAGGTGTCTGCACACCAAGGAACAGAGTCAGCGACATGTTGAGCAATATATAAGCAAAGCATAATAAACATGCATGTATCAAATATAGAGTAATGACAAGTATGATAATCATGTGAACACAATGATCGAAGTTAGGCATAAAGCGAGAATAATAATCAACAGAAACAATAAAGGAATCCTAGCTATCATCTAGCAATAACCACTATCCATGTAATACAATACAAGAACAAGAGGGAGACTCCAAGGATGTCCATAGCCACCTCCCGGGGTACCAGCAACAATCCAGACAAGACTACTGATACTAAAGTCCGACTCCAGTAGGATCTTAGCTCCCGGTCCTAAGAATAGCAGCATGGTCCAAGGCCGTTCCCAGCTATTCAACGCCATGGACATCGTCCAACGCCGACTGCCCTTCTCGACGACCGAGTAACTGGCCCGTCAATAAAACCCCAAACTGCAGATGGCCATGAAATGCTAATAGTAATAGAGTGGTATTGACACAAGGAAAACAAGACAAGAAAGTTTGGCTAGCTCAATGTACAAGACACGAGTATAGGGATTATCTCATTCAAGACAATACAAGACAAGCAACCAAGTGATAATCCCTTTCATTGCTAGCTAGTAATGTTTATCAATACATGACACAGGTTTCTAAGGTACACTCTAAGTCAGGTCCAAGTCCTAAATTCTATAAGAATTTATATTTCATAATTAATTAAGTATTTTATGTCAAGAGAGTTTACAAGGAATATAATCAACGGATACAAATCATAAATCAAGGAAGAATTACAATCCAAACCTAGGCAAGTAGTATCAACCATCTATTCCACAAGTCCTAACAAAGCACGTGTGGAATTCGGATCGACGATGCTTTTAGGTAAATCCCTTGGTGTACAATCATGTTAAGCGTCGGTCGATTCAATTCCATACGTATTCAGTTAGACCATGCGTAATACACGAATACCTAGACAACCCAATCGAATTCACACCAAGTCACGTGCTTCGATTTCAATCTCATTTATGGTCATGTGATAGTAGATTAGGGGTTTCTAACATCTAAGTCCCAAACCTAATTTATCGTCTTAGTCCATAATAAAATAAGGCAAAATGACAATTTCGGTTAACGATCGTTTAGCCTTCGGCTAACCGAATTCATCAGTTCGGTTAACCAAACCTAGAAACTCGGCTGACCGAACTCATAAGAGTTGAAAACTAGCTCTCTGGAATTCTGACCGAGCTTGGGTTCAGCTGACCGACACGCTGATTTTGGCTAACCGAATATGGACCGACAGCTTAACCGACGTTCACCAGAAGTTAAATAATTGTTCTCTGGTTTTCTGACGACAAAGGGTTTCGGCTGACCGAACTTCTGAGTTCGGTTAATCGAAACTTGACTGAGGGCAGACCGACAATACAAGATCAGTGCAGTTTCAGATCATTTCTGAAACTCTTCCGCCCCCAATCATTCTCCTCTATTTCCAAGCCTTTCCAAAGGCTACAACCTATATAAAATAGAGCCTCCTGCTCTCCCAACAATCCATCCATTCATTCCATTCCATTCCCTTGAATCAAATAAACAAACTCTAAACAACTTAATATCATTAATTTATCCATTTCCACCCAATTTTCCAAAAACCTAAACTAGCATATAAATTCCCAATTTATATTAAATCATGCTTGAAATTACGGGAAACCTAACAAGAAGCATAGCCAAATCAATAAGAACAATACAGACATATGAATTATAATTTACATATCTATTTGCCTCAACCAAGAAGAAGATAAAAATTGGATAAAATTGAGGAGAAACCTTCCTACCCCGAGATCCACAATCTAACCCGACCAAGCTCAACCTAGAATGCAAAGGAGAAGAAAGAAAGGAAAAAGATCAAGATCGGACCTAATCTAACCAAATAAAAGATAAAATGAAAATATGAGATTGTGAGAAATCTTACCTAATTGGTACTGGAAGAAAGATGGGATCGAAAGGATGAAGACTGGCGGTTCGGATTGCGGAGCTGAACTCTCCGGGCTAGAGTCCTGGGCTTGAGAAGAGAAGAGAAAGAAGAAAGGGTCTGCTGCTCTCTTTCGTTGCAGGAATAATAAGGGAGATTAGGGTTATTTCCTACTTAGGAAGAAGAAAGACTGAAAGAGAGGAAAAGACTAAGTTATCAATTTAGTGGGTCCGGTGAAGAATGGATCACTTGAAGGGTTTCTGATCGTTGGATCGTGACGAGTCAAGAGACAAAAATGATCATCGCGACGACACCTTCCCAATGAGCCCAAAATCACGGCGTTTGAAATATTTCAGAAAAACACTCAATTTTTCCTAAAATTGCAAACTATCCCTTTACTAGGATCAAACGAACTCGGAATTGCAGGAAACTTCACATACATTATTCTAATGCTAAAAGAATCTCGCTCATAATCTAAACCCACTTAAATTTTTAAAAATATATTTAATTAAAATAATAGCAAGTTAAACGGGTCAATGAGCCTATTATTTGGCCGAACTGACCCAATAAGGTCACGGACCTTACACAAACTCAATTTAATAGCTTCAATTATCTTTAGTGCTTTCTTGGCTCTCTAATTCTCTGATATTCAATAAATCTGTGAATCAAAATGTCAGAGTCGTGTCAAATTCGGTTTGATGCCAATTCAAGTGAGGTTTGAGGCTAGGATTGCAAGCGAATGGGTACCAAATTATCCGACCATCCGAAGAGATTCCTAATGAAGTGTGTACGGAACCTATTTTTGGATCCAAGAGAAACCCGGATCCGGATCCAGACCAGGATCTAGAGCCATGCATATTGGATCCAAGACATTTATATATGAAGTTGAATCCCTATTTGTTTTGGCTTGCGGATCTGGAGCTAAGAAGATCAAACTCACATATTAAAGATATGTATACATTTTAAGGGCCTTATTAGCTTGAG
Organism: Litsea cubeba; assembly: GCA_012931725.1. Taxonomy (NCBI): domain Eukaryota; kingdom Viridiplantae; phylum Streptophyta; class Magnoliopsida; order Laurales; family Lauraceae; genus Litsea; species Litsea cubeba. Next base: position 22,468,003 of record CM022947.1, on the reverse strand, counting down.
TCATGTTCATTTGACAGTCTAATTGGCTTCGATCACACATCATTTAATAGCTCTACTTGTATATTTAAAATTTTTTTTATCCTGAAACTCTTTTATCCAATTATACTAGTAGACTCCACATTTTATTTTTGATCCAAATCTGCAGCTGAATCCCTTTTTTTTTTTTTTTATGCTAATGGTGGATCGGAATACAACTCATAGGCTCGATGTCAGATCCAAAATCGAAACTGGATCTGGATTCATAAAGATGGGTTCAAATTCGGATCCAACATGGTTCCCCCACAAATCTAACGTGTTTGCATCTCAATTTGGGGGTGGTTTGAAGGGCCTGTAGACTCAAAGGCAGGCCCAAGTAGTTCGATGAAAGTTTCTGAATTTTGCAATTTGCCAATATATAGTTTAGTTAGATCCCTTAGATCCCATTGCCTTTTACATACAAAAGAAGACATATTGAGTGTGATTATCATGTTTGATAAGGGCATACTAGCTCTCGTAAGATGTAATGATAGATTATTGACTCTTTCCATTCTCTTTTCTATTTGTTGAGAAGACTGCTTTCCATTTTCGGCTAATGACTCATTGACTAGAAATGTTTTCATTTATAAAGTGGAAAGTGAACATACGAGTCACTCTTCACAGTTCCAGTGTTTGTCCTTAAAAAAAGGGCCCCCTCCTTAAGCTCATGGCCCGCTTTGATTAATGGCAATCAAGAAAGGCAGAAAATGAATATGTCTAACTACGGTGAGATGTTTAATATCAGTTAAAACTGGAAAAAGCCCTTATTCTTAATTTAAGGCTGTCAAAATTTAAGAGCCATACATGTATGGTGCAAAGTTTCTGGGACAAGATCCATTGGTGACTAATATCTTCATCAATGAGTGCCAATTCAAAATATCTAAGTTTATGAAGAGATTTTTTTTTTCTTTCCTACTTCCACTCAAACACCCATGGCCCATCATTAGCTTGTGACTCATGGAGCTTGGGACTTATGGAGAGATTCATAAGTGGGACCCTTTTTTGTTGAAAGAGAAAAAAAAAAAATCAGTTTGGTACTTTTGTAGGGAAATTCATTAGTGACGAGTGGGACCCTTTGTTGTAAAAAAAATTATGACCCATAGAGGAGGCCTTTTGGAGAACAATTCTATGTAGAGTGCATGGTTAGTCTATGATGAAAGAATCAATCAAAATCTCAGCCCTCCATCGCATGCATGTTTGTGAAACAAAAAGAATTTTGTGCCATGCAAACTTTTAATTTTAAGAGAGGAAAATTATACATTTTTATCTTAAAGGAGATTAAAATTCTCTCTATCGGACAAACTTTTGCACCATAGAAGAGAAAGAGGAGAGAATAGAACAATTTTTCTTGCAAATCCCTTCCTTTCACAGTCGTTTCCTTAATCACAGCCCCACTTAAGATTTCTCGGTTGAGCCACCCAGCCACATGCGGGCTTACTCCAGTGGGTTGTGGGGGTGGGGTGTCCCCAATCCCACTGGCCAATGTAGTGGTCGGCGGAATACTGTAGCTGTGGAGCCTCTTTGTCTTTTTAGGGATTGCCGACGTTGTGCTCCGGCTGTGCTCTGCCCGTGCGGCGTGCCAATAGGAAATGTGGGATACACGTATGCATTGCCACTACATGTGCTTAGTGCTCTACCACCTAGTATTCCATGTCACACTCTTTACTTTTCTTCCTTGCCTATCACTCCAATTTGGTGGCCCTACTCCTCTTCTTTTTTCTGTTTTTACTTTTTGGTAAATGTCCTGCTCCTCTTTTAAAGCTGCTATTAAGAGATTCCAGACTTCCAGTGCCTTAGTACACACTTTGCAAGAGAACCAGGAAGAGTTTTTTTTAGCTTTTAAAAATATCATGTGTAATTGAGTTTTTTTGTTCCATAAACTTTTGAGGGTTCTACTTCTACCTGAAAAAAAGAATTTTAGATGCAGACCACATAAAATAGGCGGGCCTTGATAGTTTTCCTCGCCCACTTCCATTTTTTTCGCGTGAGGAGGGTAGACCCTGTTAGGAGAGGGTTGATATCGATGCAAATCTCATTTCACACGAAAAGAAAAAAAAATGGAAGGACCACTTTCGTGTGAGGGAAACTAAGAGATTCTTTTTGGTGTAGTCCGCATCTAAGGTGGTTTTTCTGATAAAATCCTTTGATTTTTTTTTAAGTTAGCAAGTATTGAAAAATATTTATACAGCCTCTACTAACGCCTCAAGGTTTTGGTACGAATGATTAGCTAAATAAATTTAAAATGACATCAAATCCAACCGGTCGCGAGTTCGAATCCTATGAGGAATGACTTGGCACTAAAAAAAATGCGTGTCGTAAAAAATGTCGGTCGGCCGGATTCCACTTGAGGGGGAATATTTAAAAGTATTTTCGCTGCCATAACCAAAATGGTTATAATGGTTAGAATGGTTCATGACATGTAATTGATGGTTAGATCTCAAAATTCTTTTATGTCTTATAGGTCTTATGTTCTCTTGAACTTAATTACATGCCATGAAGAGAAAAGAAAAACTACCAAAAAAAAATGCCTTAATGTAATAGCATTAGAACATTCTAAGGTTAGAAAAAACCCTTCAAAATTTCTCTATAAATGGATGGAAATGGGTTAAATTTGGAATAAGTTGGGCTGAACTCGAACTTGCCTAAACTCTGAAGTCCTCGCTTCATATTAGCCTACTTTATTTGAGTCTTTAATTTGTGATACCAAAATCTATCCTATGATGGTTTTGGGTTGGGCTTGATGCCATAAGTTTTTATTTTTTTTAATTTTAATATATAATAAAAATAACTAAATTATGTATTTCCTTTTGCATGACCCCCCCCCCCCCCCCCCCCCCAAACAAAAAAACACACACACAAAAAAAAAAAAAAAATTTCTGAAAACCCCCTTTCATTTTATATGAAAAATTGTGTTTCTTTTACATTGGCCCCAACAATAACTTCATATTTTGTATAGTGGCCCCTCCGATTCGAATTTTTTAGCCGTCAAGGCGGTACCTTAGTTGGTTTGAGCCTTGCGTTTTCTCCCGTAAGGCCTCAAGTTCTACACCCACCCATGTCTTGCGATATCTGGGTACTATCTCTCCGGACTGAGCTAGCTAGGGATATCCGAGCTATAAAATAATTAAAAAAATGCAATTTTTCTGGTTCTACCCTGCTCGTATCCACCTACCCTGTTCGTATCCACTATACTATATCAATAGTCCATTAAAAATATATAAATTAGCTATAAATGGGGCTTGATAGGGCAGATAGTCAAAACCCAAAGTCTCTTTGAATTTTCCTTGGCTTAAAATCTATAAATTTCATACTCTGAAATAAGAAAACCATTACAAATCTTGTCCCTCACAAGAGTGGGTCAGGGCAAGTCAGCCTTTTAATCAACCCATCGCCATCCCTACCTGCATAAAAAGCTAAAGAAGAACAACACTATATGTCTCTAGTACTTTATGTACAAGAAACTAGCAATTGACGGTTGATATTGCAATGTAGAAAAAGGTGACCTAACATTCCATGTGCGCGCCACACCATGTGTTGGGAGGCTGTGGGTCATATGAAAATAGGGTGAACCAAAGCCACTAGAATTCAATAAAAGAATCACTAAACAAATTGTAAAGCAAATCTCATAACTTAAAAGGTTGCAAATCACATGGATTCCTTTCCTGTCAAATCATTCCATTGGGATCATCCTTCCTCCCAACAATGAGAACTTGAAAGTTGAAACCATAATATATATTTTCTTTCCAAAAAAAAGAAAAAAAAGAAAAAGGAAAGAAAGAGTTGCTTGTCGTTTTGTGCCACCATTGACGATGGTTGCGTAGGATTCTGGTTTGGCTTTGCAAAGGCAGGGCAGTATCTTCCCCTAGTGTTTGCCATTGTGATGCGAATCTTCTGCTTTTCCTAATCAAGCAACTCATGTTTGTCCATCATCCCCAACCCCTTTAACATGGTTGGTGCATGGATTTAAGGGAACGTGTTGTAGGTGCAAAAAATAACGACCCACAATAATGGGGGGTGCCTTAGAGGACTTACCCGAGTGAGATTAGGGACACCGATGCCTGCGCCTGGAGCCTGAGAAAAGGAAGGAGAAATGCAGGTCAGAGGACCCTGGCCTGGGCGGCGCAGGGCTCTCCGATGCCTAAGTTAGTGTATGAACTAAGCAGAGGGAGGAGATTTTTGGGGAAGAAGATGGCATACCAGAGTGGTAATGGCGTCCTCCCTTTTCTCTGGAGGGGTAGCTATGTTTATATAGAGGAGGAGGAGGCAAAGGGGTTGTTGGCTGTCTTGTCATAGCCCACTTTGTCAGGTACTAGGGAGGCGTGGTCTCATCGTAGCCTGTCTTGTCCCGTCGTAGCCTGTCTTGTCCCGTTAGGCCATATCCTGGCGCTTTGGGAGCTGTGGAGGGCGATCTGTCAGGAGATTCGGGCTGTCCCCCTTGTCTTGTCGCACGTGCTCTAGCGTGCTCAAGTGTCCAAGGGCAGACAGCTGTCAGGCCCTGCCTCGGCTAGTCCTGGCATCCTGACCGAGGTCGGGGAGCCGAGGTCGGAGAGGACCTTGACTTGGTTAGAGCCCTTGCAGAGACGCCGAAATGGAGGACCGGGGAGGAGTTCCTAGCCGAGCTGGAGACGACCTGGCCGAGGTGGAGCTCAGCCGAGCTGGGAGCGTCCTGGCCAAGGTGGAAATGTCGTGCAAGGGGCCGAGATGAGTCTCTGGCCGGAGTGGGGCACTTGGCCGAACTGGCGGACGTGGAGACGGGCCTTGCCGAGATGGCCTAGCTGGCGCCGGAGCGGGAGATAGAGCATCCGGCCAGTCATCCGGCGAGTTCGGAAATATCCCCACACAATAGCCCCCCAGCTTCTGAGCTCGATAGACTGCTCTCTTGAGGTCAGAAGGTAAGTATCATGGAGGATGACTGGCTGGCAATGAACCGGAGCTGGAGGTTGGCATCACTGTGACACTGAAGCTGTAACAAGATGCTTCTGTCGAGCTGGAGAGTGCATTGTTGCTGAAAGCCAAGGGAGATGGCTCATTTATTTAGGAGTATCTTGCTACTGCTGCTGAGGAGGAAGCAAGCTGATGAGGAGGCTGCTAAACCGGAGACTGGCACTGCTGCCGAGCCGGAGGAAGGATTTCCTGCCGTACTGGAGTCTGGCGCTGCGAACTGGCATGAGGCCGAAACCGGAGACTGGCACTGCTGCCGAGCCGGAGGAAGGATTTCCTGCCGTGCTGGAGGCTGGCGCTGCTGGCATGAGGCCGAGGAGGTGATACGGAACAATCTCTACTGCAATCTTGTCGAGCTGCCCTTAGCCGAAGTGGCCAGCTTTTGGCCGAGACGAACTGTCTTGCGACAGTGGGTCGGAGATGAGCATAAGTTCGGCAACGGTCTTTGAGGGGTGTAAAAACCCTGACTTTAGGAATCTGACCTTGGCCGAAATGGCTGGCTTTGCGCCGAGGTGGATCCATCGTTCCGCTGGACTCGGTTAGGCGAGTGTGAGTGCGGCGATGGCCTTCTTAGGGGTGTATGAACCCAGACTTTAGGAAAGGCTGAGTGTAGGAACTGCAGGCCATTTCCAAGGCGTAGAGCCTGAGTGTGTCCAAGATACGGGGCTTTAGGAAAGGCTGAGTGTAGGAACTCTTCCATGCCGTTTCCAGGGCGGATGAACCCAAGAGTGTGTCCAAGACACGGGGCTTTAGGAAAGGCTGAGTGTAGGAACTCTTCCATGCCGTTTCCAGGGCGGATGAACCCAAGAGTGTGTCCAAGACACGGGGCTTTAGGAAAGGCTGAGTGTAGGAACTCTTCCATGCCGTTTCCAGGGCGGATGAACCCAAGAGTGTGTCCAAGACACGGGGCTTTAGGAAAGGCTGAGTGTAGGAACTCTTCCATGCCGTTTCCAGGGCGGATGAACCCAAGAGTGTGTCCAAGACACGGGGCTTTAGGAAAGGCTGAGTGTAGGAACTCTTCCATGCCGTTTCCAGGGCGTAGAGCCTTGTAGATGGGTGAAGACCCTGAGTTTAGGAATTGGCCGAGTGTCCGAACTCGAGGCCTTTTCCAGGGCTGTTAACCCTTGGAGATGGGTGAAGACCCTGACTTTAGGAATTGGCCGAGTGTCCGAACTCGAGGCCTTTTCCAGGGCTGTTAACCCTTGGAGATGGGTGAAGACCCTGACTTTAGGAATTGGCCGAGTGTCCGAACTGGAGGCCTTTTCCAGGGCTGTTAACCCTTGGAGATGGGTGAAGACCCTGACTTTAGGAATTGGCCGAGTGTCCGAACTCGAGGCCTTTTCCAGGGCTGTTAACCCTTGGAGATGGGTGAAGACCCTGACTTTAGGAATTGGCCGAGTGTCCGAACTCGAGGCCTTTTCCAGGGCTGTTAACCCTTGGAGATGGGTGAAGACCCTGACTTTAGGAATTGGCCGAGTGTCCGAACTCGAGGCCTTTTCCAGGGCTGTTAACCCTTGTAGATGGGTGAAGACCCTGACTTTAGGAATTGGCCGAGTGTCCGAACTCGAGGCCTTTTCCAGGGCTGTTAACCCTTGTCACTTGCTTTTCTGGCATTCGCCGAGATGGAGAGGCCCGGGTATACGCACCCGAGGGCGGTCTCGATGGAAGTGGCCGAGACCAACATGAGGCCAAACCTGTGAAGCGCGTAGCTAGCACGAGGGCGATACCAACATGAGGTCGTTAGATGCGGTCGAAACCATCATGAGGCCGAAACCAGCGTGAGGTGGAAACCAGCACGTGGACGGGCCAGCATGAGGTCGTCAGATGCGGTCGAGACCATCATGAGGCTGAAACCAGCGTGAGGTGAAGACCAGCACGTGGACGGACCAGCATGAGGTCGTCAGATGCGGTCGAGACCATCATGAGGCCGAAACCAGCGTGAGGTGAAGACCAGCACGTGGACGGACCAGCATGAGGTCGTCAGATGCGGTCTAGACCATCATGAGGCCGAAACCAGCGTGAGGTGGAAACCAGCACGTGGACGGGCCAGCATGAGGTCGTCAGATGCGGTCTAGACCATCATGAGGCCGAAACCAGCGTGAGGTGAAGACCAGCACGTGGACGGACCAGCATGAGGTCGGAAGCTAAGTGACAAAAAGTTCCGTCTAGCTGCCCCCGAGTTGGAAGAGATTCCTGCAGAGCTGGGGGCTGCTAGCGAGCTGGAGGCGATATGATCTGTCGCGGAGGTTGAACTGCTCCTGGGCCCGGTTGCTTCTGCTCTTCAGGGCGCGTCTTTCGGTGGGTAGAGTCGAGGTCGAATCCTTAGAGGATGAACCCGACCGAGTATCCTGCTGTTGGTCGCCTGCTTGGCCAGATCTTGCTCCTGACCTCTCTCGGCGGGGGACCGTCGGCAGCTGGGTCGACAGTGCGATAGGTTCCTTTCCCTTTCTGGTTCTTCGAGGCATGGTGTTTGGAAAGATTTGGAGAAGGTTGGGAAGGCTGGGATGTTACTTTCCCACAGACGGCGCCAATTGTAGGTGCAAAAAATAACGACCCACAATAATGGGGGGTGCCTTAGAGGACTTACCCGAGTGAGATTAGGGACACCGATGCCTGCGCCTGGAGCCTGAGAAAAGGAAGGAGAAATGCAGGTCAGAGGACCCTGGCCTGGGCGGCGCAGGGCTCTCCGATGCCTAAGTTAGTGTATGAACTAAGCAGAGGGAGGAGATTTTTGGGGAAGAAGATGGCATACCAGAGTGGTAATGGCGTCCTCCCTTTTCTCTGGAGGGGTAGCTATGTTTATATAGAGGAGGAGGAGGCAAAGGGGTTGTTGGCTGTCTTGTCATAGCCCACTTTGTCAGGTACTAGGGAGGCGTGGTCTCATCGTAGCCTGTCTTGTCCCGTCGTAGCCTGTCTTGTCCCGTTAGGCCATATCCTGGCGCTTTGGGAGCTGTGGAGGGCGATCTGTCAGGAGATTCGGGCTGTCCCCCTTGTCTTGTCGCACGTGCTCTAGCGTGCTCAAGTGTCCAAGGGCGGACAGCTGTCAGGCCCTGCCTCGGCTAGTCCTGGCATCCTGACCGAGGTCGGGGAGCCGAGGTCGGAGAGGACCTTGACTTGGTTAGAGCCCTTGCAGAGACGCCGAAATGGAGGACCGGGGAGGAGTTCCTAGCCGAGCTGGAGACGACCTGGCCGAGGTGGAGCTCAGCCGAGCTGGGAGCGTCCTGGCCAAGGTGGAAATGTCGTGCAAGGGGCCGAGATGAGTCTCTGGCCGGAGTGGGGCACTTGGCCGAACTGGCGGACGTGGAGACGGGCCTTGCCGAGATGGCCTAGCTGGCGCCGGAGCGGGAGATAGAGCATCCGGCCAGTCATCCGGCGAGTTCGGAAATATCCCCACACACGTGTGATCCTCAATTTTAGGTCATGGCAAATAATCTGTAAGTCCTAGTTCGGACATGGGTCATCTTTTGGTGTCAATATCGTCATTGGTTTTATAGGTTTCACTTTGGTTATAAGGTTTCAAAATTCGGACTCAGAGGTGGCTCGGCCAGCTTTTAAGTTGAGCTAATTCGGCCAAGTTAAATTATAGAGATTCAAAGATCTAGAAAGTTACGAAAAATAATAATATTTTTAAAAATAATTATTTCACATGAAATAAATACGTGTTTATGTGTTTTGGTTAATTAAAATGATTTTTAAGAAACAATAAGTGGTTGAATTTGATTTTCAATTAGTTGGATTAAGATCACCTCTAATCTCTGGCAAATATGGTTTTATCTTCTTATAAATTCTCAAAGATTCAACCATCTTCTCACAACAAGAAAAGTGAGAAAATAAAAACTACTTCTGATATATTTGCAGGTCCAATTGAATTTCTAGTTGACTTGTACTCGGCCGATTTTCCAAAATATTTTTTAATTGGACACTATCATTTCATCGGTTAAAGGTTGGGATGAGTGATATATATTATGTTCCACTAGCCAAAAGTGAAACACCAAGGATACGCTTCTTTTCTCCCTATATACTGCACATAGTGGACAAGCGAGACAAGTATTAAATTTCCTATAAAAATGATGTGGATGTAAAAAAAAAGATCTTAAGCATGTTAAAAAGGAAAATATGGTGCAAAATGCAAAGTATCCCTAACAAAGTAGCCAACCCAACAAAGTATTGGTTATAATAAACCTGGCCACCGTAGAACCTATGTAGGCAGATCCAAGTGCCCCCACAATTGGATAGGAATGTGGGCCACTTTGAGATTATGCAGCTCTACAGCCACAAAAAGTTGCAAAGCATGTGGCAACTTTTTTGAAATGATCGATTTAACCTAGAAGCTCCTTTCCTTCCCTACAAAACTTCTTGTTAGAAGGAAAGGAAAAAGGAAAAGAAAAAAATGTTTTGTGCTTTGGTTTCCACTAGTGCACTTATCTTCTGATACATAACATCACTAGTTTGACCATCCACACCAGATCATGCCATGCCACTGAAAACTACCTTGTTCATCTGATAATATCTCTATCTGATAAAGTGATGTGGGGCCCCACTTGAGATGTGTGCCTATATTGTAGTGTGAAATGAGCTCATGAAGACGTGGGGAAATGGAAGATTTGATGGAATATATAAGAGCCGTCACGGTTTAAAAGGGGAGTCGGCGACTTGCCGTGGCCCGTGAGAAACGATTGACAAAAGAGATTCCTTGCGTAGATTTTAGGGTGGCAACTGTCCAGACCCCGGCTGGATGTATATGAGCCTGGGTTCAAGTGTGGACCCAAATCAAGCCCTGACTCTAGCTGGCCTATTTGACAAAAATGAAAGTCTTATTAGTATGTTTCTTTAGTCTGCAAATATTTTGGGGGAGGGTCTGAGCTTGGACCCATCCCTTGTAACAGTGAGATCCTATCAGCCTCATCTTTTGTATTTGATTAATAATCTACAAATATATGTATCAATATCATGGTGAAAGAGCCTCATAGGGAAGTAAGGAACCAGGGAGAGGGGCCACCTAGTGAAATATCTTTATAAGGGGGCATTTTTGTAAATTTATGGAAGCATTTGGAAAAATTGGGAGTGCCAGTTCCATCCTAGGGGCTCCCACATGAAACTGAAATCATTTTCTCTCATAAGTCTGTGAAAGCTTTAAAATAAATAAATAACAATGAAAGCATATACTTTAATTGGAGCCCCGTGGTCCATTTAGATAGTGAACTTATAAAGTGAATTCAAGTGAAGGACCACTTTAAGAGACAAGGAAACAAGAGGGGTTTTATAAAAAAAATACAAATGTTCAAAATACACCAATCCACCTTTTTGACTTTTTGTCCTTTTGTGGCACGTGAATGAACTCTTCTGTTGAATAAAAAGAAGAGGCTTTTTTTGTCTTTTAGTGTAACTAGCAACTACGGCCGTGCTAATTCCGGACCCAAAAGTGAAAATATAAAACCAAAAGGAAAATAAATAAATACCATTGGAATCTATTTTTTCTTTAAAAAAATTGTTGAAAATAAAATAAATTAATAAATTAATAAATATACTATATAGCTAAAAATAATTAATATTCTATGTACCTTCGTCTCACACAATTCTTCCTCGTTGGCCAAGTTTAGCATCTAGAGAAGAAGAGATACTACCTTTGAAAAAAAAAAACGATGCCTACCTGTGTGGGACCCACATAGATAGTTCGACAACCAAAGGGATTAAGGGAATGGTCGGATTTAGATTTGGATAATGGATTGCCCAGCATAGACTTGGCCTTGGCCATCAAGCATAGAGTAAGGGCCTAGGTAGTGGAAGCCTCTCTGAGGGCTTTGGCCTGTACGGACCCGACCTGGCCCTTTGACAACCCTAATATCCACCACAATAAATTAATCATATGTTATGCAAGTCGAGTTTAACCATACTCATTTAAATGCGGGTTAGGTCTTGACCAATGACCTACCCATATATATTACAATCATATTATGTGGGACAAAATGCATGTTGAATAAGAATAAGGTTAGCAGATCAAGTCAGATCTTGATTCAATATAGAGGATTGAAAATTCCATGCCTTTACATTTATGGGATTGTTCTACCAGTAGATGATCTAGGGAGAGGATCTAAGGATCCAACATTGGGTAGTTGGGGGAGAACGTGACTTTCAACCAATACTAGGCTGGCCTTTTATTCTCTTGTGCAATGTCTCCTAAGTCTCAACTAACTATAGGAACACCGACTTAGTGTAGATGTTAGGGTTTTTAATTGGCAATCTGTGGGTTTTAGACAAGACTTGAGTCCAAATTGAGTTGTACTTTTTACATTTTTAGATATGGACAATGATGGTGTTGTTCCGAGTACACAGTTATAACAATCAGTATTAGGATTACAGATCCTCTCAACAGTGAATCAAACTAAGTATAAAACAGAGTTACAGAAAGTATTTTTGAATTGAAATTCTCTTACTGTTTGAAGGCAGAATAACAGTACTTTGTTGTTGTCTTTACGAAACTCAGAAATTCGCAGTAGATGGTAGATCAAGGCTAGTGTTTAACACTATGTCCTTAAGACAAATTTCGCCCCTGCAATGGTGCTAACAGGCTTCAGTGGCTTCTGTCTCCCAGGATACAATGATCAACACACAGTAGCAGCACTGCAAACTGTGTGTCTGTTTGAACCAGAGTGCAACAGCAGACTCTCTCTTGACTGACAATGCAGACTCGAAATTGATGCAACAATTGCAGTGATTTTTATGATTGAAAATGGGAAGACAGTATGCATATTTATAGGCTGCTTCAGGTCTCTTCAATGGGGCTGCATCTGTTCAGAACAGTGACTGTTCAGTGAACAGATGCATCTGTTCTTTGGACACACCCTTTCACAAATGAAAGGACACACATCACTTGGACACACCCCATTTAAATCCAAAAAAGAAATTATTATTTTAATAAAAATTTCTCCAAAAAATTAAATGGGTAGTGGGCCGAGCCAGGCCCAACCCGCGTGTGAAGCCCAAGCCCAGGCCCAGGCCCGAGCCCGGCCCGGCTCGGCTCGGTTCGGGGCGGGGCGGGGCGCGCGCGCGCGTGTGTGTGTTGTTTGGTGGTGACCCAACAAGGATCTATGTCCTCCCTCCTCCACAAAAGTGGGATGCCCCTTGGGGCTCATCTTATACCACTAAGGTAAACATATTTATACCAAAGAAATGTATTGCTCTCAAGCAATGTGGGAAGCAAGTTTTCCACTTCCCTTTCTTTCCATGTTTAACATGTTCAAGTAGTATTGTTTAGGAGGCAATTTCTCATTCACTCCTTAATGGATTAGAGCAACCCAATACATGTCATTAGTCTACTCATGGAGTAGATTACATTCCCATGTATTCTCACCTAAAACTATAAGTGGGTCCCACTTTTAGTTTGGCCCAAAGATAGCCTAAAGGTGGGTTCTCTTAGCCATTTTTCCAACAATCCCCCACATGAATGAAATTAACTGAAAGCAATGAAATGATATGCAGACACACAGAGAGAGTACAAATGGAAATTTTCTGTATAGAGAAAGGTAGCTTGTGGCCTTGAACCTTCCCTTGTGAAGTACTATCGAATTTACTGGTTGAACAGTGAACGTGATGTCTTGAACTACTCAACCTTTTACGTAAACCGAGACAATAGAGTTCACACAGAATCTTCCTGGACACAGTTGGTTCTAATGATTGTGTTCATTTTGGCCCTGAACAATGCTTGGTTTTCATGAGTGCTTTAGAGAATTTAGCCTTATTATTCTCATAGAAACGGCCCAGTTCACACTCACATAGGTGATTCTTATTAAGAGTATCCTGCTATACCCCACTTGATGAGTCAAGATATAAGAATCATTAAAAGCCTTGCTTACCCTAATTTTCGCTACAGGTATCACTATTATTATTATAGGAATGAGCAGGAGATATTATCTCCATAGTGATATCGTTAAGTCACACACAATTCGGTTGTCCCTTTGAACCTAGATCTTGGGATCTCCAGTCAGCTAGGTTGGGTTGCCATTATGGTGACTTTTCATTCATAGGCTTTAAGCCCATTCCCCTCGATGAACGATTTACTTGCTCTCTTGCTAAACCTTTGGTAAAGGGATCCGCAATGTTATCCATGGACTTTATGTACTCAATAGTCATAATGCCATTAGAGAGCAGTTGTCTCACGGTATTATGTCTCCGACGAAGATGTCGAGACTTACCGTTATATATGTGATTCTGCGCCCTTCCAATTGCTGATTGACTATCGCAGTGAATGCAGATAGGAGGCACAGGTTTTGACCACATTGGAATATCTTCTAGGAATTGACGAAGCCATTCAGCTTCTTCGCCAGCTTTATCCAGTGCAATAAACTCAGATTCCATAGTGGATCTAGCAATGCAAGTTTGTTTAGAAGATTTCCATGATACCGCTGCACCACCAAGCGTGAATAGATATCCACTTGTGGATTTTGAATCATTGGTATCTGATATCCAGTTGGCATCACAGTAGCCTTCAAGTACTGCTGGATATCTCGAGTAATGCAATCCATAGTTTTGGGTGTATTTTAAATATCTTAGAACCCTGACTATGGCCTTCCAATGGTCTGATCCTGGGTTACTTGTGTATCTACTCAGTTTACTAACAGCATATGCAATGTCAGGACGAGTGCAATTCATGACATACATTAGGCTCCCAATTATTTGCGCATATTCGCATTGTGATATGCCTTTTCCAGTATTTTTGGATAGATGGATACTAATATCTATAGGTGTTCTCGCTGGACTGCTATTATCTTGATTATATTTCTGGAGTATTTTCTCAATATAGTGCGATTGAGATAATATCAGTCCATCCGATGATTTAGAAATTTTAATTCCTAGTATGACATCAGCAACACCCATATCTTTCATATCAAACTTATTGTTTAACATTCGCTTGGTAGCTTGAATGATTTCATCATTACTACCCATAATCAGCAAATCATCAACATATAAGCAAATAATGACACAGCCATTGTTAGTGCTCTTGACATATACACACTTGTCACATTCATTGATCTTAAACCCATTTGACATCATCAAACTGTCAAATTTTTCATGCCATTGCTTAGGTGCTTGTTTTAATCCATATAGAGATTTGACAAGTCGACAAACTTTCTTGGTTTGTCCTGGAGCATTAAACCCTTCGGGTTGTTCCATATATATTTCCTCATCTAATTCACCATTTAAGAAAGCGGTCTTTACATCCATTTGATGTATCTCGAAATTGTGTATCGCAGCAATTGCAATTAACATTCGAATGGATGTTATCCTCGTAACTGGTGAATAAGTGTCGAAATAATCCAAGCCTTCTTTTTGTCTGTACCCTTTAACAACAAGCCTGGCTTTGTATTTTTCAATTGATCCATCTGCTTTCATCTTTCTCTTGAATATCCACTTGCACCCAAGAGTTTTGCAACCTTGTGGAAGATCCACTAGTTCCCACGTATGATTTTGCAAAATGGATTCAATTTCACTGTTTATTGCCTCTTTCCAATATTGTGCCTCGGGACAGGACACCGCTGCTTTAAAGCTTTGAGGCTCATCTTCTAACAAAAGTGTTAGAAAATCTGGACCAAATGTTTTTGATGTTCTAGCCCTCTTACTCCGTCTAGGTTCATCAATCTCTTGTTGGTTTTGTTCACTGCTATTAGCAGTATCTTGAGTTCGTTTAAGAGAACTCGATTCCTGTGAGGGTTTATTAGGAAATACATGTTCAAAGAACGATGCATTCCTTGACTCAATAATAGTGTTAGGATGCATATCAGGAATCTCAGATTTGTGAATTATAAATCGATACGCACTGCTATTATGAGCATAGCCAATGAAAACACAGTCAACTGTCTTTGGTCCTATTTTAACCTTTTTAGGTGTAGGAACCGCCACTTTAGCCAAACACCCCCACACTTTCAAGTATTTGTAAGTAGGCATTCTGCCTTTCCACAACTCGTAAGGGGTCTTATTGGTTTTCTTTTGAGGTATTCGGTTAAGAATATAATTTGCGGAGAGTATAGCATCCCCCCACAAATCCTGAGGTAATCCAGAACTTATTAACATAGCATTCATCATTTCTTTTAAAGTTCTATTTTTCCTTTCAGCAACACCATTTTGCTGAGGTGAATAAGGAGCGGTAGTTTGGTGTATAATACCATGTTGTGAACAAAATTCACCAAAAGGTGATTCGTATTCACCTCCTCTATCGCTTCTTATCACCTTGATTTTCTTCTCAAGTTGATTCTCAACCTCATTCTTGTAATGTTTGAACATTTCCAAGGCCTCATCTTTACTTCTCAGTAAGTAAACATAACAGTATCTTGTGCAATCATCAATGAATGTAAGAAAATATTTCTTACCACCTTTAGTTTGAACAAACTTGAGGTCACATATATCAGAATGAATTAACTGAAGAGGTTCAGAAGTTCGTTCAATTGAATGAAAAGAAGTTCTAGTTAGTTTAGCTTCTACACATGTTTCACATTTGATATTTGAATCAAAACTGCATTTAGGCAAACATTCCATATTAACTAATCTACGTAAAGCATCATAGTTAACATGACCTAATCTACCATGCCACACATTAGAAGACTCAAGCATATAAGCAGAAGATTTTTTCTTATTAGGGACAATGGTCATTACATTCATTTTAAAGAGCCCATCGCTCATATACCCTTTGCCCACGTACATCCCAGACTTAGTGAGGACAAACTTATCCGCCTCAAATACAAGTTTGAAACCCTTCTTACTCAGTAGTGAGCCTGATACCAGATTCTTACGAATATCAGGTACATGCAGCACATTGTTGAGGGTGAGTTCCTTTCCAGAAGTCATTTTCAGTACTACCTGTCCTTGGCCTTCAACCTTTGAAGAGGCAGAGTTACCCATAAAGAGTTGTTCTCCGTTTGTTGCATTATAAGTGGAGAACATGTCTTTATTGGAGCAGACATGTCGAGTGGCCCCAGTGTCCACCCACCATTCTCTGGTGTTGCCAACCAGATTGACTTCTGAGACCACAGCAGAAAGATTGATGTCTGAAACATCAGTGGAGAGTTTGTCCATTTCTGTCATGTTGGCCTGCGCTGGTTTCTTACTTGTATTTCCTTGGTCCTTGCGCTTACGACAGTCCTTAGCACGGTGGCCTGGTTTGTCGCACACATAGCAATTCCCTTTGAACTTCTTGTTGTCCTTGGGACCTTGTCTTTGACCATTGGAAGGGTTCTTCCTCTTCTTGGGGTTCTGCCCGTGTTCCACCACATTAGCCTTAGCTTCAGTGAAGGTTTTTCCTGCTTTTTTCTCAGATGCACGATTGTCTTCCTCTATCCTCAATCTGACAATCAGGTCTTCAAGTCTCATCTCCTTTCGCTTATGCTTAAGGTAGTTCTTAAAATCCTTCCAAAGTGGTGGCAATTTTTCAATGATTGCTGCCACTTGGAAAGACTCACTAAGAGACATTCCTTCTGCATGAATTTCATGGAGAATGACTTGAAGTTCCTGAACTTGATTGATTACTGCCTTGGAATCACTCATCTTGTAGTCAAGGAATCTGCCAACAACGAACTTCTTCATTCCGGCATCTTCAGTCTTGTACTTTTTGTCAAGTGAATCCCATAATTCCTTAGCAGTCTTCAATGAACAATACACATTATATAATGTGTTATCTAGTCCATTGAGAATATAGTTTCGACAGAGGAAGTCAGCATGCTTCCAAGCATCTACAGCAGCAACAACTTGCTTGTCTGTCTCATCTTCTTTTAAAGCAGGAGCTTCTTCATGGAGGAACCTAGCCAAGTTCAGGGTAGTGAGATAAAACAACATTTTCTGTTGCCATCTCTTAAACTCTGTACCATTGAACTTTTCAGGTTTCTCCCCATGGTTCACCAAAACAGGGCCATGGGTACTAACTGGAGTATTCTTCTCAATTCCCATTACTGTTTGACAGAACAGAAATTCACTTAATAATACAGCACAAAGAATTAAACAGTAACTCAGACCAACTGGTTACTCAAAAAATACAGAACAGACTTCAGTTCTGTTAATAGTAAATAATGAGAGATGTAACTCAGACCAACTGGTTACTCAAAAAATATAGAACAGACTTCAGTTCTGTTAATAGTAAATAATGAGAGATGTAACTCAGACCAACTGGTTACTCACAGAAGAATTACAGAACAAACTTCAGTTCTGCTATTAGTAAATATTGAGAGAGACTCAGTTTTACAATACTGGTTTCAGAATTAGAAGAAGTAGAAACCAGTAGAGAAACTGACAGAAAGCGAAACCAGATTACTGAATTAAAACTGATAACAGGGTGTACTCTGTTGGTGAGAAATTTGTCTTAAGATTGTTATTCCGAGTACACAGTTATAACAATCAGTATTAGGATTACAGATCCTCTCAACAGTGAATCAAACTAAGTATAAAACAGAGTTACAGAAAGTATTTTTGAATTGAAATTCTCTTACTGTTTGAAGGCAGAATAACAGTACTTTGTTGTTGTCTTTACGAAACTCAGAAATTCGCAGTAGATGGTAGATCAAGGCTAGTGTTTAACACTATGTCCTTAAGACAAATTTCGCCCCTGCAATGGTGCTAACAGGCTTCAGTGGCTTCTGTCTCCCAGGATACAATGATCAACACACAGTAGCAGCACTGCAAACTGTGTGTCTGTTTGAACCAGAGTGCAACAGCAGACTCTCTCTTGACTGACAATGCAGACTCGAAATTGATGCAACAATTGCAGTGATTTTTATGATTGAAAATGGGAAGACAGTATGCATATTTATAGGCTGCTTCAGGTCTCTTCAATGGGGCTGCATCTGTTCAGAACAGTGACTGTTCAGTGAACAGATGCATCTGTTCTTTGGACACACCCTTTCACAAATGAAAGGACACACATCACTTGGACACACCCCATTTAAATCCAAAAAAGAAATTATTATTTTAATAAAAATTTCTCCAAAAAATTAAATGGGTAGTGGGCCGAGCCAGGCCCAACCCGCGTGTGAAGCCCAAGCCCAAGCCCAGGCCCAGGCCCGAGCCCGGCCCGGCTCGGCTCGGTTCGGGGCGGGGCGGCGTGTGTGTGTTGTTTGGTGGTGACCCAACAAGGATCTATGTCCTCCCTCCTCCACAAAAGTGGGATGCCCCTTGGGGCTCATCTTATACCACTAAGGTAAACATATTTATACCAAAGAAATGTATTGCTCTCAAGCAATGTGGGAAGCAAGTTTTCCACTTCCCTTTCTTTCCATGTTTAACATGTTCAAGTAGTATTGTTTAGGAGGCAATTTCTCATTCACTCCTTAATGGATTAGAGCAACCCAATACATGTCATTAGTCTACTCATGGAGTAGATTACATTCCCATGTATTCTCACCTAAAACTATAAGTGGGTCCCACTTTTAGTTTGGCCCAAAGATAGCCTAAAGGTGGGTTCTCTTAGCCATTTTTCCAACAGATGGGGCTTCACATTGAAGATTGAAGGAATGAAAAAGAAGGTAGTAAAAAACTCAAGTGTGCAGGAGTTCCCCGAACCAGAACATTGGTTCGCTCGAGCGAGCCTTGTAATGTTGTCGCGCTTCAAGACACAATGGCTCTTCGCTCGAGTGAGCAGATCCTTCGCTCAAGCGAGCATCGCGAGGTAATCTTGTGCAAATTGGACTTATATTCCTATTTTCTCTCAACCTGTTTGAGTTCTAATCTTCTTAGGAAATCCTAAGCACGTCTCTAAGCATATTTAAAGGACTCTAAGGCTACCCTAAAACTAACCTCTTTCCTACTCTAAAACCTTGAATCTTTTGAGAGATCCATCATCTTCTCTGAAGCATCCCATATTTGCATAGCTGAAGAGTTAAAGCTTGGAGATCTTTCTATCTACTCTTTTGTTGTATATTCACCTTGAAGAGGCATTCAAGGTGATCGGTTCAAGCACGGTGAAGGTGAACGACGAGTCGTCGGCAAGATCATTGCAGTCCTTAGGTTGAGTTGCAACTGGGAAAGGTTCTGTGAGTCTTTGTAACTTTCTTTATATAGTGCTTGGTTTTCGTTGGTCTCGGTGATTGATCCGTGGTTTTTCCCGAGTAGTGTTTTCCCCGTAAAAAATCGGGTGTCTCCTACTGTCTTGTTTGCGGTTGATTGATTTCTGGACTTAGGTTAATCATCTAGATTAGTTAATTGGCATTGAAATCTGTAAAAGAATCTGATATGTGACCTTAACTTGTGTTAAGGCTTAAACACAACTCTAATTCTTCAGTAGATCTGGGCTAGTGTAAGATTTTTTATTTATTTTTTCTTACTATTTTGAAAACTTGATATGACGTGCTCTCCCCCACTGGGCATTTATTAATTTTACTTACATAGGAACTAAATATGGTCAAATGCGCTCTAGTTTGACCAAAGAAATATATAAAAAAATGAGGGTTGAAGGATATTTTCTGTTTTGGTAGAAAGATGAGTAGTAAAAAATATTAAAGAGGTGATGGGTGAAGGATATAAACGAGGGATTTAGATGCAATTCTCACTTTTCTAGGATTTGAATTACTATAGTGGTGTCTGGGGATTCATTTTTCATTTCCTCTTGTTTCATTTTCCACGAGAGGAGAGATGATTTGATGCTCATTTTTTGAAATTCTCACTTTTTTTTTTTGCTATAAGGTAAATTTGTATTAAGAGAAGAAAGGGAAATGGGCATAGAGCCCCCAAAATATAGAGGAAAAACTGAAAGGTTAGGCTTACAAAAAATGCCAACCAAACATGACAAAGGGCTACAGAATTAGCCATCCTAAAAATACAAAAGGCCCTGAACAGAGAAGACAGGAAAGGAGGAAAACAAGACCTCCAGACATAGCACACTACAAAGCACTGAACTAGCCACTTTCTACACATCACAAGATGGTTGAACAAGGAGCCTCAAAACTTTGCACTACAAAAAAGAAGCAGCCAGCACTTCAAAGCTCTTCACCGCACATCCTGGTACACCCATTACACCGCACATCAAAGCCCTTCACTGCACTACACAGCACAGAGAGAACACCACCACCAAGCAAAGCATAACACAACAATGAACAGCAGAACCATAAAAGGGATTTTCAATCCCACCCACACTGAAGACCCCAGATTCCTAAAGCAGCTGATCAAACCATTCCCAAAGCTCGCAAGATAGGATGAGGGAAAATGGAGGCTGTCCCTTTGGACATAGAGATAATCATACCTTTGAACTCTGTCTACGAAGATTGCCTTCGCACTTGAAGAGAAGCCTTCCGGTTGCTGTGTTTAGCTGAAATCTGGAGATACCATAGAATGGAGAAAAAGATGGCAACTGCGCACTTTCTTCCAGAGCCGTCCAACCTCAGAGAAAAACTTCCAAATGGCAGCAGTGGAGAAAGGCCCTGGGAGAGAATGGCTGCAAAGGTGAACAAGCCAAGACCAAAAGGCTATAGCTAGGCTACAGCAGACGAAGAGGTGGGAGTCTAACTCTTCCCCAAGATGGCAGATGTAACATCTAGAAGCTAAGATACAACCTCTTTTTTTGGCCAGCAGATCTGAAGGCGTTTTCCTAAGCATTAAGCGCCAGGCAAAGCAAGCTAAACGGGGATTTACATGATATTCCAGAACAGACCTGTCCAAGGGGGAGAAAAAGCTTGGTTCCAAAAAATGTCCTAGGAAGCCTTGAGAGAGAGAGGTTCCCTGTGGTGGAGTCCTTCCAAGAAATGGTGTCTGTTCTGTGATCCTCCACTAGCAAAGTATCTCAAGTAGCATGATCTAGATAGTCCCTGAGATTATAAGGCAATAGTGGAGGAAAGGACCAAGAGTTATTCTGGATAATGTCACTAACCCTGTCAGAAGAAGAGAATTGGAATGCAGGGAATTTGAAGGAGATAGATTCCTGATCACACCAATTGTCATTGTTAGTTTTATGGACTCAATCCAGTAGATGATATAATAAATTAATTAATTTCTTTATTTATCAATATATATTCATGCTTTCCATTCATGAGATGAATTGTGATTTATTATATACTTGCACATTACCAATACGAATGACATGATGGTTCATGAGATGAACCGGAGTCCACAAGTATATTAGATGTAACACATGTATATGGATGAGATCCATATACAGGAGACATGTGTAGCAAATCTTATACTTAAATATCTTCACAACCAGTGATGATACTGGACATCTCGTACTGACAAGGTTGTAGCACTTTGATCACTATGAGATAGTGTGATTTGTCTTGATCATCAGAATGGAAGATTCTGGATCATAGTGCTGGTGCATTAAATGTATTGAAGGACCATGAAAAGCACCTTATGAACACTGTCTTTAAACTTAAAGTTTGTTCTCATAATTCCCTAGCAATAGGCTCTCAATCTTGAGACATTAATGAACTCAAGTTTCTATCTATTTATTTACTTCGAGTCACCAATTAGTGAGGCCAACTGTAGGTCAACACCTTGGTGATTTGGGTACGTGGTAGTAGATCTGTGGGAACATTCAATGGTCAAGATGGAATCTATCTCTAATATCCCCTTGTGCCAATTAATGGATTTATCATTGGTAAGTGCGCACCCATTCCGATTAAGAGTTAATTGGAAAGGTACCTATGATCATTATAATTAATTGGGCCTCAAGGATAATAAGATATGGATCTAAGTTTGGAAGACAGGTCCAATTGATCCATGGATATTGATAGAGGGGCCTACTTGTGGTAATGTGGAAGTTTAGGGTCTTCAATGTAATATTCCTAAGACTGGAGTTCAATTGCATTTATATAGTGGAGTTATTTGCAATTAACTGTGGGCCCGGATTACACATGAGAAGTGGGGACGGGTGTCCCAGTTGGAGCCAGCTTTCTAAGGAATCCCTATTGGTCCCCAGCTAGCCCAATTATTAATATACTAATTCTAGTTGAACTCTAAAAGAAAAGTTACTATTTCTATTTGAAGTGAGACTTCTAATAGTGGTAATAGTAAAGTTACTAATTTTAGTAGAAGTGAGACTTCTATTTTAATTAGAAAGGAATTAGAAAGTTATTAATCATATTTGAAGTGAGACTTCTAATTATGATATAATAAGTTACTAATTATTGTGGAAGTAAGACTTCTATTTTAATTAGTAAAAGAAGAGAAACTTACTAATTCTTATGGAAGTGAGACTTCTAATATTAATTAGTAAATGGGAGCTGCAAAAGGGCTATAAATAGAAGAGCTTTGTGTTGGACGTCTACTCTCTTATTCCTCCTTGGAATTCACGCCCACTACTCCTTAGTGCAAGAGTTGCATGCCCAGACTTAGTGTTTGCAAGAGTTGCATACCTCTCTCTCATCTAGCTCCTCCTTTAAGTTCCTAGTATTTTTCTCTTGGAGATCCCACCAGCTTCTTGAGAAAAAGAGAATCTGATACGGGTTATAGCGTGGAAGATTAAGAGGTCTTGAAGATTGCTAATTGATTAGTGAAAGTGTTTCATCATCAAAGAAAAACGCAACTTCTCCATTATAGCACAACCGAGCTCTAAAGGTATAATCTACTTCATTGCATGTTGTAGATTTATTTGATGCTTGTTAATTGCTAATTCTATCTTCTAGATAGAGTTATTTACTGATCATGATGGTTGAGATTGAGGGTACACATCTTGGATTGATTTTGATAGCCTTCTGGATGGTTGATCCCTGCATCAAGTGGGTCAAAACTTTTTGAAATCTATGCTAGAGGCCTACCTATTTCCAACAATTGGTATCAGAGCCTTACCTCATCTCTAATCATGTTAGATCAGTTATCTAGATCTAATCTTTGCATAAGATGTGAAGATGATAGACCTAGGGCTATGTAAGGATCATATTAATAATGAGTTTGCTAACTTTTTGTAGTAGATCCATGTTTGGTATGTCATAAAAGGGTTTAATTATGATGGAAGGATGGTAAGAATGCATTAGAAGCAATTTGGGATCATTAGAAGTGATTTGGGAACAGCTGTAAGTCGTTTATGCGAAAACCCAAATTTTGGGTTCGTTAGTTCGTTCAGCCGAACTAGTCACCTCGACTAGCTGAAGTGACCATGTCGGCCAGCCGAACGCAGGCAGAATTATTTTGTTTTTTTATTCAATTTTTCTGTTTGGCATCTTGTCTTTCCATTATGATTTGGCAACCTGGTTTTGTGAGTTGTATAATTGTATGAGATACTAACTTGCAGGTTACCTTTGTCCTCTCCATATGGCCCACAAGATTTTACTTTCTTTTATGGTTGATTGATTTATTTTTGGCAATTTGTAAAGGGCATTATGGTTTCCTTGGTTTCCCGATTTAGGGCAAGGTATGGTGAATTTTCCTATGAGCCTTTTACTTCCATTAATTGATTACCATGTAAGTCTCATCGTAGAGACATAGGAATTTATGTAATTTTCTAAATTTGTAAATTCTGACGATGTCCGAGACAAAGAAGGAAAGTGAAGTTGGACTCTTAATCAAAGAGTTTGAAGATTACCAAAAGAGTTTTGGAGTTTCCCAAAGAGTTTGAGGAATTCCAAAGTTTTGAAAAGTCTAGAAGTTCAAGAAGTCTATTCCGCTTGGGCCATGTGGAGGAGATGATTAGTTTCTAATTTTAGCATTTTCTATTTATAGTTGAATGCTTGATTTAGAGTGTTTCCAAATTTGATTCAAACATAGCAAGTTACTAAAATTGGTCAAATCAAATTAATTTTTGGAAAGAGTTCTAATTAGTGTTGATGACCCATGAGATGGATACATTGGTAACACTAATTTAAGAAACTGGACTTTCCATAAAATAACTTAACTTGGAACCAATCTTAGATCATATCTTGTGATGATTTGATGTTCATATTTATATGTGGGCCTTAATACCTTAAAAGAAAATTCTCAATTCTAAAATATTAAGTGGGAGCAGGGCATTTAAATTGAGAAATCCCCATGGTTTTCCACCATAGGTCCATTGTAAGGAAATTATTAGCCTCGCGCCATCAAGAGTGTGACCGTTTCTTCGGAGGGCTTTTACTTGTCTGGTTACTAGATATGGATCTCTTATGGTTAGTGTTGGTGAGACGGGGTGGGGGCTTACTCCCCTAGGAGGAGTTGCTCACAACGGTTGTCATGCAATGCTAGTTGGTGGGTCACACTTAACTAAAATAATGTTGTAGTATCCCCTAGGATTTACCTCATGTATTTTAGAAACCAAAGCTAATCGAGAGTCATACATTATTTGGTATGAGATAACTATATGATAATGAATGATGGGGATCATGGATAGTTAGTCTTAATTTTAATTTTGACGAACTTTGATCTGCACCAATCTAAGGACATTCGCACTCCCCTAGGAGGCATGCCCAAGGGATTGAGATTCCGATATATTCTAAATTCAGTGCTTATGAGGATTCTCACATGAATTTAGTAGAATACTAATCCCTAATGTCATTTATATTCTTTTATTGAATGTATGGTTATGTACAACAGTTTGTTCAGCATGAATTCAAATACTTTCAATCCACTTGTGACCATCCTCAATCAGAATAAGTTAATGGGATCCAACTATTTAGACTGGAAAAGAAACCTGGATATTATCCTGACAGGTTCAGGATGCAGATATATCCTTATCATACCCTCCCTTCCTGAGCCTGAGCCTGATGCATCACAGGATGTGAAAGACCTTTACACCAAGTGGACCAAAGACAATGAGATGACAAAATGTTTTATTCAGGCATCCATGTCTAGTGTTTTGCAAGATCAACATCAATCCTATAAGTCAACATATGATATTATATCGAACTTAAATGAGATGTTTGCAGAACAGGTCATGCCTGCTAGGCAGGCTGCTAAGAAAGTGACGATAAAGACTAAGATGGTTGAGGGAACCCCAGTACAAAAATATTTGTTAAAAATGATGTTGGCATTGAATGAGTTAGATGTACTGGGGGCTACAATTGATACAGAATCGCAGAACGACATGATCCTTCAATCACTAACGGACTCATTCAAACATTACGAGATCAATTATAATAAATTTGAAATGACCATAGCCGGGTTGTCTTACCAGCTGGTAGTGTTTAAGGAAATCATGAAGAAAAGATCCACTGCCCTCGTGATAGAAAAGTCATTTGCTAGGTCTAAGCCGAAAGGCAAAGACCAGGATAGCAAGAAGAAATTAGTCATCAAGGGTCCGAAGGTGGAGAATGGTTCTACTAGTGATGTGGCTAAGGCCAAGAATACGGGAGCAAAAGAAAAGTGTTTCCACTGTGGTATGAGAGGACATTGGAAGAGGAATTGTCCAGTTTTTATATTAAAGGAAAGGACCTCAGGTATGATTGAGTCACTTATTTCCGAAGTTAGTTTTATCACTGGTACTTCAGAATCCTGGTGTGTAGACTCCGGTGCAACTAATCACATATGTAATACGTTGCAGGAGTTACAGGTAACCAGGAGGATTAGTGGCGGAGAAATCATTGTTAACCTGGGATCGGAAGCCAAGGCAAAAGCAGTGTCAGTGGGAGTATTAACTTAGTTATTTTAAGATATTAAGTTGATTTTTTCAGATACATTATATGTACCATTTTAAGGCGGAATCTTAATTTCTAGTACGATGAATAAGAGCTATTCTATTACTTTTGGTAATGAAATTGTCTTAAAGAGGAACGGTACTCGATCTTATATATTCTGACAAGGTAATCAATGGCCTTTATTTGTTTGACTCCCACAATGTATGAGATACATGACACTGATATTAATCATAGACCATCATTAAAGAGGTAGTCACCTTCATCTAATCCAACAAAACTTTGGCACCTAAGAGGCTAGGTCATATAAACCTAAACAGGATTGACAGGTTAGTGAAAGATGGTATCTTGCCTTCATTGGCTATAGAACCAATTCTTGTCTGCAAGTTTTCTCTGGAATGCAAAATGACCAAAAAACCCTTATTCATCTAAGGGCAGTAGGGTCAAAGATTTATTGGAATTAGTGTATACTGATGTGTATGGACCCATAATATTAGAGCAAGAGAATGATACGAGTATTTCATCACTTTCACCGATGATTACTCAAGATATAGATACATATACCTTATGCACCGCAAGTCCTAGACTTTTGAAAAGTTCAAAGAGTTTCGAGCGGAAGTAGAAAAGCATTTATGTAAAAGTATAAATATTCTTCGATGAGATCGAGGAGGAAAATATCTCTCTGCTAATTTTATGGTATACCTATCAGAGAATGGAATTCAATCCCAGTTGTTTGCTCCTGGTTTGCCTCAACAGAACGTAGTAGCAGAAAGAAGGAACCAGACTCTTTTAGATATGATCAGGCCTATGATTGAGTTTCTACGGATTACCTATATTTTGGGATATGCAATGTATATATTAAACCTCATTCTATCTAAGTCTATACCTGAGACTCCCCGAGAGTTATGGACCGGGCGAAAGCCTAGTCTACAACGTTTTTAGGGTTGTCCGGCACACGTACTGAAGGTTAAGACGGATTAGTTGGAATCGAAGTCGGAAGTATACACATTTATAGAATATCCCAAAAGGTACTAAAGATTGGTTATTTTATAATCCCAGAAAGCAGAAAGTGCTTGTCAGCACCAATGCGGTTTTTCTGGATGAAGATTATATAATTAACCAGAAATCTCTAGAAAAAAGTTATCTTGGAAGAAATTCAAGAGTGATCAATTCAAAATCCAAGAATAACAGAACTTTAAGAAAATACGCCCATACCAGACCCAGTAGTTACACCAGTGCCTTGTCGTAGTGGGAGCATTGTCAGGACCCCTGACAAGTTCTCGGTTTTGGGAAAGGCTTACGAGGCAATCCCGGAAGAACTGGAACAAGATCCCTGTAACTATGATGAAGCAATTAATGACATAGTTTCGGAAAGATGGCTAAATGCTATGAAAGCTGAGATGGAGTGTGTGAACTCCAATCAGGTTTGGACACATATACATGTGTCTTGCCTGCCAATATTAAACCTATTGGGTGCAAGCGGGTCTACAGGAGAAAAAGAGGACCAGATGGAAGAGTTCCATCCGGATACTCTTATCCATTGCAGTTAATCTTGGTGACAAGATTTGGCAAATAAATGTCAAGACAGCGTCTCACGACGGCAATCTTGAGGAAGACATCTATATGATGCAGCCAGACGGTTTTATAGCTAATAACCAAGTGCAAAGAGTTTGCAAGCTGCATAAGTCCATTTGTGGATTCAAGCAGGTATCCCGGAACAGGAACATCTGTATTGACAAGGCAATCAAGTCATTTGATTTTTGTCAGAATCCGGATGAGTCATGTGTGTGCATGAAAAGTCAAGAAGGCAGGGTAGATTTTTCTGGTATTATATGTCAACGACATCCTTCTCCCATGGAGTGACATAGGGATATCGTCAACAATAAAAGTTTTGGTTGGCTAAGACTTTTGATAATAAAGGACTTGGGAGAAGCCAGCTACATCCTAGGGATCAATTTCTATTGAAACTAAAAAAATAGGATGATAGGCTTATCCTAATGATGTATACATAGATAAGGTTCTGGTACGGTAAGTTATGCTTTGTACTAGACCGGATATTTGTCACGCAGTAGGCCTAGTCAGCATATATGTTAGGAATTTTGTATATTGTAATTTGATGGATGCATTATTCATTTTATTCATCATTTGAATTATTCACACATGGATTGTTTTAGAAATCTTGAAATCTTGATTTACTCATGCATTGCTTTAAATCTTGTAAATCATATGTTTTATGCATGTTTTTTTTTTATTTTAAACTTGGATGCATTTTAGTTTGAAAAGAAGTTTTATAAATCAAGCTAGCCATTGTTTTTAAATGTTTCAAATCTTTTTTGGCTTTTTATGTTTCATGATTTTAATTCACTTAATTTGATTTAAAGTCATGTTTCCAAGCTTGGTTTATTGGCCCAAAAATCCCCACATGAAAATACTTTGAAATATGCTAAAGTTGGGATTTTTGTTAAAGCTGTCGGTCAGTCTATCGGTCAGGCGTCGGCTAACCGACCGTGGTTCAGAAGCTGACCGAAAGACTCTCGGTTAGATTTTCAGAGAGCTATTTTCTAAACCAAAATACACTGTTGGTCAGCTTATCGGTCACCTGTCGGTTAACCAAAAGTTGTCGGCCAACCGAAGGTTAGAAATGTTTCAAAAATATGACCGTTGATTTGTGACCGTTGGGGTGTCGGCTAGCTGAACCCTGTATGCCGGCTAGCTGACAGGTCCCCATTGGGCCAAAATTGCTATAAAAGCAAGTTCATTCCTTAGCCCATTGTGATGATCTTTGAAGCCCTTCTTGAGGCATTTTGAGGCAAAAGAAAGGGGATCAAGTTAAGGAAGACTAATGGTCATTAAGGAAAGCGAAACCTTGGATTAATGAATTTAAACCACCAAGTAAGCTTTGCCTTTTGATAATCATATGTTTTATGCTTTGATTAAATTATTGGTAAATGATTTTTAGCATATAACTATGATGTGTTGAATCCTCTACTTCATTTAATCTTTGATTTAAGTTATTGGATTCTTCTCTTTATTTTTCAAACCAAGTTGATTTAAAGTTTCACTAACCATGCCTTGTCAAAACTTTGATTTCTCTTAGTGCATGTTTTATTTACTTGGTTGAAATTCTCTTTGTTGTTTTCAATCTATTTGAACTTTAGTTAAACTAGTTTGTTTTGAAAACAACATTGATTATGCATCACATGTTATAGCCATTATTAATTTCATACAACTTGTAATCTTTTGATTTTCATAGCATTAACAAGTTAATTGTTTTACATGTGATTTACATATCACTTCAATCAAATCTTTTATGTGTTTTAAACTTTTAAATGCATTAAGTATATATTGATTGGACTTAATTTAAAACTTGATTGAATTATTCACACACACACCTCATGAGCATTTATCTTTGCATTTCTAGAGTGTTTGTGTGAGTTGTTTTATACTTTTATATCCGCCTATATTAGAGGCAATTTTATTGAGCTTAATTGTATCTCTTAGAGTGTTTTGTGAAGACACCTTCTTGAGAGAAAATCTTCTAATGCAAAGGTCATTGCTTAGCCTAAGAAAAGCATTGTGTAAAGGTTCTTGCTTAGCCTAGAAAAGCATAATTGATAGGTTGTTGTTAAGCCTTGAAAAAAAAACATTGTAAGGTTATTGCTTAGCCTTTTGAAAAGCATATATATATATTGGAAATCCGGTGGGTGTTGGAACACATGCCGGTAGTGGATGTAGGCATTGAGGCTGAACCACTATAAATGATTGTGTAGTGGTGAATGACTTGTGGTGATTATTTTATTAGCTTCCGCAAATTGCTTGTTTATCATGACTAGTGGTTAGTTAATTTAAAGAAATTTAAAATTGGTCACTAAAGTGTAGATCACTCTTTTCACCCCCCCCCCCACCCCCCCTCTAGGGTTAAGATCCCGGACTTTCAATTGGTATCAGAGCCTCGTGCTCTATTTTTAGGATCAAGTGTTTAGAACTCTTGATTAGGTGTAAAAACCTAGAGTTTAAACCCTAGTTGTGTATTCTATGAAAATCATAGGAATGGATTCCACTATGCTAGACTTTGTAGATTCTTGTATAGATTCTTCTAGACCCCTCCTTCTTCCATCTATTGGAGATTCAAACGTTGAAATTAAAGAATCTCAACTTAAATTAAAAGAAGAGGAAATTAAAGAAAATGAAAATGATATTCAGCAAGCTCATGACGATTTATGCACATTTTCCCTTAGAGCTTGTTAAAAAGATTAGAAGAAAAATCTAAAAGTCTAAACAAAGAATTAGTTTCTTCAAAAAATGAACTTAGAGAGAAAGAAGAATTAATAAATTGTGTAGACTCTAAGTTTATGATCTCTTTGCGTAACCTACATAATCCGCAAGATGAATTAAATGATTTAAAAATAGGTTGTGATAATCTTAATAAGGAAAACTTAAATCTAAGAGATCAATTACAAAGGCAAGATGAAAACATTAACAATTTAGAATCCAAGTTAAATATCACTAAGAAAAATTTATCTAATGCTCAAAATAAGATAAAAACTCTAGAACTTGGATCTAATGTTATTAATGAAGTTAAATTTAAATTAAAACTTGCCCATGAAGAACTAAACAAATTTAAGGGATTTGAAAATGGACTCATAAAAGTTCAAAATAAAAATTCAACCCTTAAAAACCAAGTCACTCAACTTGAAAGGTACAAACAAAAGTATGAGTGTAAATTTACCCAAAGTGAAGAAAAATTTGAAAAGTTATTAAATTGGGTAAATCTCAAAGAGATAGGACGGGTCTTGCCTTTGATAGGAATATTTAATATGACCTAAATTCACCAACACTTTTGTGAAAGGAGAGTCCTTATTCTCTAGCACTCACACTTCCTTGCCTATGTCTAAATGTAATTATTGTGGCATTGAAGGGCATTTTAGGTTTGAGTGCAAACAAAGAAGAAGCTATGTGTCTAACCCATCTTTGAACCAAAGAAAGTAAAATCAAACTCTATGATGGATACGACACTAAAAACCAAGGAAGACTCCAAGAAGACTAAACAAGTAAAATCAATTAAAAAAGAGTTTCCTAAAATAGATTCTAAAAAGGTTAAACAAGATAAATCAAGATTAAAAGAATCTGTCAACAAAAAGCTTCTCAAACTTCCTCCCTTAAAACAAATGAAAGAACTTTTGGATAAAGTTGCTAAGTTAAATCTAAAATTCAAAAGTCAAGTAAAGGGAGAAAACAAAAAGAAAAGATAAGAGAATCAATCCCCTAAGAAACAAAGTCACCAACATCAAAAGACTAATAACCAATCTAAGCTAAATTTAGTCAAATCTAAATCTCATGGTGATAGGTCTAAATTGAAAATTTATCAAATCAAATCTCCTAGAGTTGGTGGGATTTCTAAGGACCTCAAAGATCAACCCTCTCAAGACCTTAGGTGGATTCCCAAAGTTATATACTTAGACAAACATATAGTCCTTGGACTTTATTGACCAACCTATCCTTTATAGTTAAATCTTTTTGTTGGTCATGATGTTGAATTTACATTTTATACTTCTTAGTTACTTTTATTAAAATGCAATATTGTTTATTTGTAATCAATTGACTTTGTCATCATGCACCATTCTAGTTACATAACATGGTTTTCAAAATCATTTGATTATAATTTCCTCATGATAAATTTATTTTTTACTCTCATATAGTTATATCTTGCATTGCATTTCTATACATGTTCAATTGATTATGATTTCAAAAGCTTTTATAGCTAGATTCTTCATAATCGATTGATGTTGCAAATTCATTTGTTTGTATGACATAGCAAAATTATTTTGAAAAACAAATGATTTAAAACAATTTAGTTTTTCCATAGATTTCTAAGTTATATTTTCATATGGAAAATTATTGTTTTGAAAAACCAACTTGTATATGTTTCAAATAAGTTATATCTTTTAAAATGCAAGTTGAAAAAGTGTTATCTTCAAAATCATCCTCTTTATGCTCATTGTTGGATTTTGTTTATTGAAATGATTTGAAGATTGTATGAATGGAAATGCTTTAAAACATTTTTAGTTATAAACATCAAAGCATGTTCCTTGTTTTCATTTCCTCATGCATTTAGTTATTTTAACTTAAATGGAAATGAATTTTGTTATGGGCAATTTGCATATTTTAATTTCATTCTTTTTATATGCAAAATGTCTATTAGTTTCTTGTATGGTTGTGATCTTATTTACATTTGTAAAAACCATACTAAAACTCAAAAATCCATCATTTATGCTTTCCAGTTATACTATTTTTGAAATGGATGGTTATGTTGTTGATTTATGTGTATTTTTCTTATTGGTATAATTCTTTATACATGTTTCAACTTCATAGTAGTGTGCTTGATCATACGAACCTCTTTGAAATCCATTCCTTGTATTTCCTAGTTATATCTATTGTTTGATGGATTTCTTAGATGTTGAATTCATATGATTTTGACACTTTGAGAATTGCATGCTTTACAAAGCTATATCATTTTAATGCAATTTATCATGTTCATCACTACGCTCTTTAGTTATATTATTACTAGTGATGAATATTCATTTATAATGCTTGTTGGAATTTTGTGTTTGTCACATCCTTGCTCTTAATCTTGTTTCATATTCAATTGGTAATCAATTGATATCATTTTCAATTAGTATCTATATCCAATTGATATTATATCTTGAGTTTGTGATAGACCCTGTGAACATTGATTGAACTTGATAGTAATATGTCTTTGTTCCATGTCACATTCCATTAGCATCATAATCTCATGTTTGCCACCTCTCATGCTCATATAGGTAAATCTCATGACCACCATGTTTATGTGTTAATAATCTTGGTTGGTTATTGGTTGAGGTTGGCTTCATGTTTGACCTTCATTTCACTCATCTTGCACATGATAGTCATACTTTATGATTGTATGAAATGATTTCAAAACTTTACATAGCATATGATTTTCATAGTTAAATTGTTTGATGCTATGTTTGAGTAAACCCCATCCAATCATGGATAGCTCTAATTTGGATGAACCCTAATAGGTATATTCCTTAACTCCATTTTAGAGTGATTGAATTAATAGTCTTATCCTTGAATCTCAATTGATATATATTTTATATATATATTTCAATTGGTATCTATGATAGATTATCCTTTTGACCTTGCTCGTTAATTATCCTATAGCTTATCCGTCAATTGGTATCTTTATATTGGTAATTTGATCAATTTGAACTTTATAGTCAATTATCATTATCAATTGGTATCTAATTCTTCTCTTGAAGATAAACCCTCAATTGGTTAAACCATCTTCTTCTTGTACCTATTAGTTAAATCCTCGTCAAAAGTTTGACAAAAGAAGAGTATGGATTGAAGGGGAGTAAACCTTCTAAGGAAACATTAGAGTTGATCAAATTCACCCTTATATTGGCTTTATACCTGTTTAGCTATCTACCCATGCATGATGCCCTGTTATATATTTCATTTTCGATTACTTTTGTTAACAGGTGCTACTAAATGTATTTTCCTTGTTTCATGTGTGTAGATATCCCTCTTCATTTGGTACTTTGCAATTTAATGGCAAAGGGGGAGAATAATATTAAGGGAGAGAATAAAGAGTATTCAAGAAGAGGGAGAATATTCTAGATAGCAAAGGGGAAGAAGAGTGTTCAAGCGGGGGAGAGAATGCATCTCTTGCCAAAGGGAGAGAGAGCATGATCAAAAGGGGAGAGATGATAGAATAAAGCTTGGGAGCTAAAGAAGATGCTTGACCAAAGAAAGGAAGATGAAAGGAAAGCTTGAAGTATGATCAAGCTCCAAGCATAAAGTAGAATGAAGAAAAACAGCTAGAGCCTAAGCTAAAGTGAAGAAGCATCCAAGAAGATTTCAAGCCATGTCCAGCCGAGGAGGAGCTGAAGACTTTGTGTGAAAATTGAGTAGTGTTGAATAAGAGGTTTGCCATCAAATTGCAAAGGGGGAGATTGTTAAGAATTTTGTATATTGCAATTTGATGGAAGCATTATTCATTTTATTCATCATTTGAATTATTCACACATGCATTGTTTTAGAAATCTTGAAATCTTGATTTACTCATGCATTGCTTTAAATCTTGTAAATCATATGTTTTATGCATGTTTTGTTTTTAAACTTGGATGCATTTTAGTTTGAAAAGAAGTTTTATAAATCAAGCTAGCCATTGTTTTTAAATGTTTCAAATCTTTTTTGGCCTTTTATGTTTCATGATTTTAATTCACTTAGTCTGATTTAAAGTCATGTTTCCAAGCTTGGTTTATTGGCCCAAAAATCCCCACATGAAAATACTTTGAAATATGCTAAAGTTAGGATTTTTGTAAAAGCTGTCGATCAGGCGTCGGCTAACCGACCGTGGTTCAGAAGCTAACTGAAAAACTCTCGGTTAGATTTCTAGAGAGTTATTTGCTAAGCCAAAATACATTGTCGGTCAGCTTATCGGTCACCTGTCGGTCAACCAAAAGTTGTCGGCCAACCGAAGGTTAGAAATGTTTCAAAAATATGACCGTTGCTTTGTGACCGTTGGGGTGTCGGCTAGCTGAACCCTGTATGCCGGCTAGCCGACGGGTCCCCGTTGGGCCAAAATTGCTATAAAAGCAAGTTCATTCCTTAGCCCATTGTGATGATCTTTGAAGCCCTTCTTGAGGCATTTTGAGGCAAAAGAAAGGGGATCAAGCTAAGGAAGACTAATGGTCATTAAGGAAGGCTAAACCTTGGATTAATGAATTTAAACCACCAAGTAAGCTTTGCCTTTTGATAATCATATATTTTATGCTTTGATTAAATTATTGGTAAATGATTTTTAGCATATAACTATGATGTGTTGAATCCTCTACTTCATTTAATCTTTGATTTAAGTTATTGGATTCTTCACTTTATTTTTCAAACCAAGTTGATTTAAAGTTTCACTAACCATGCCTTGTCAAAACTTTGATTTCTCTTAGTGCATGTTTTATTTACTTGGTTGAAATTCTCTTTGTTGTTCTCAATCTATTTGAACTTTAGTTAAACTAGTTTATTTTAAAAACAACATTGATTATGCATCACATGTTATAGCCATTATTAATTTCATACAACTTATAATCTTTTGATTTTCATAGCATTAACAAGTTAATTGTTTTACATGTGATTTACATATCACTTCAATCAAATCTTTTATGTGCTTTAAACTTTTAAATGCATTAAGCATATATTGATTGGACTTAATTTAAAACTTGATTGAAGTATTCACACACACACCTCATGAGCATTCATCTTTGCATTTCTAGAGTGTTTGTGTGAGTTGTTTTACACTTTTATATCCGCCTATATTAGAGGCAATTTTATTGAGCTTAATTGTATCTCTTAGAGTGTTTTGTGAAGACACCTTCTTGAGAGAAAATCTTCTAATGCAAAGGTCATTGGTTAGCCTAAGAAAAGCATTGTATAAAGGTTATTGCTTAGCCTAGAAAAACGTAATTGATAGGTTGCTGTTAAGCCTTGAAAAAAGACATTGTAAGGTTATTGCTTAGCCTTTTGAAATGCATATATATATATTGGAAATCCGGTGGGGTGTTGGAACACAAGCCGGTAGTGGATGTAGGCATTGAGGCCGAACCACTATAAATGATTGTGTAGTGGTGAATTACTTGTGGTGATTGTTTTATTAGCTTCCGCAAATTGCTTGTTTATCATGACTAGTGATTAGTTAATTTAAAGAAATTTAAAATTGGTCACTAAAGTGTAGATCACCCTATTCACCCTCACTCTAGGGTTAAGATCTCAGACTTTCATATATCAGTCTAGCCCAGGTGCATATCATTGGACTGCTGTAAGATGTGTTCTCAAATACTTGAGAAGGACTAGAGATCACATGTTGATTTACAGCAGTGATGAGTTGATTCCATTCGGTTACATAGATACTGACTTCTAGTCAGATTAGGATTCCAGGAAATCAACTTCTGGATATGTGTTTACGCTGTAGCCACTTGAGAAGCAGCTGAGGAAGCAGCTTGGCTAAAAAGATTCCTTATGAAACTTGGAGTGGTACTTTTGGCTGGACAGCCGCTCACAGTTTACTGTGATAACAACGGGGCAGTCGCTAAGTCCAAGGAACCCATGTGCCAAAAAGCATGTACAGAGGAAGTTATACATGGTCAGACAGATTGTAAAGAGAGGTGATGTACGATCACCAAGATAGCATCTGCAGACAATCTGGGAGACCCCTTTACTAAGCCTTTGACTATCAAAGTCTTTGAGTTGTAAGTAGACGGGATGTGCATGAGATGTAACCCTAACTGGCATTGAGCCAAAGTGGGAGATTGTTAGTTTCATGGACTCAATCCAGTAGATGATATAATAAATTAATTAATTTCTTTATTTATCAATATATATTCATGTTTTCCTTTCATGAGATGAATTGTGATTTATTATATACTTGCACATAACCAATACGAATGACATGATAGTTCATGAGATGAACCGGAGTCCACAAGTATATTAGATGTAACACATGTGTATGGATGAGATCCATATACAGCCATGTGTAGCAAATTTTATACTTAAATATCTTCACAACCAGTGATGAGACTGGACATCTCATACTGACAAGGTTGCAGCACTTTGATCACTATGAGATAGTGTGAGTTGTCTTGATTATCAGAATGGAAGATTCTGGATCATAGTGCTGGTGCATTGAATGTACTGAAGGACCATGAGAAGCACCTTATGAACACTATCTTTAAACTTAAAGTCTGTTCTCATAATTCCCTAGCAATAGGCTCTCAATCCTGAGACATTAATGAACTCAAGTTTCTATCTATTTATTTGCTTCGAGTCACCAATTAGTGAGGCCAACTGTAGGTCAACACCTTGGTGATTTGGGTACGTGGTGGTAGATCTGTGGGAACATTCAATGGTCAAGATGGAATCTATCTCTAATATCCCCTTGTGCCAATTAATGGATTTATCATTGGTAAGTGCGCACCCATTCCGATTAAGAGTTAATTGGAAAGGTACTTATGATCATTATAACTAATTGGGGCTCAAGGATAATAATATATGGATCTAAATTTGGAAGACAGGTCCAATTGATCCATGGATATTGATAGAGGGGCCTACTTGTGGTAATGTGGAAGTTTAGAGTCTTCTATGTAATATTCCTAAGACTGGAGTTCAATTGCATTTATATAGTGGAGTTATTTGCAATTAACTGTGGGCCCGGATTACACATGATGTGGGGTCGGGTGTCCCAATTGGAGCCAGCTTTCTAAGGAATCCCTAGTGGTCCCCACGCTAGCCCAATTATTAAGATACTAATTCTAGTTGAACTCTAAAATGAAAGTTACTATTTCTATTTGAAGTGGGACTTCTAATAGTGGTAATAGTAAAGTTACTAATTTTAGTAGAAGTGAGACTTCTATTTTAATTAGAAAGGAATTAGAAAATTATTAATCATATTTGAAGTGAGACTTATAATTATGATATGATAAGTTACTAATTATTGTGGAAGTAAAACTTCTATTTTAATTAGTAAAAGAAGATAAACTTACTAATTCTTATGGAAGTGAGACTTCTAATATTAATTAGTAAATGAGAGTTGCAAAAGGGCTATAAATAGAGGAGCTTTGCGTTAGACGTCCACTCTCTTATTCCTCCTTGGAATTCAAGCCCACTACTCCTTAGTGCAAGAGTTGCACGCCCAGACTTAGTGTGTACAGGAGTTGCATACCTCTCATTCTTCTAGTTCTTCTTCTAGTTCCTCCTTTAAGTTCCTAGTAGTTTTCTCTTGGAGATCCCACCATCTTTTTGAGAAAAAAAGAATCTGATACGGGTCATAGTGTGGAAGATCAAGAGGTCTTGAAGATTGCTAATTGATTAGTGAAAGTGTTTCATCATATCAAAGAAAGACGCAACTTCTCCATTAGAGCACAACCGAGCTCTAAATGTAAAATCTACTTCCTTGCATGTTGTGGATTTATTTGATGCTTATTAGTTATTGTTTCTATCTTTTAGATAGAGTTAATTATTTACTGATCATGATGACTGAGATTGAGGGTACACATCTTGGATTGGTTTTAATTGGTAGCCTTTTGGATAGTTGAACCCTGGATCAAGTGGGTCAAAAGTTTTTGAAACCTATCCTAGAGGCCCACCTATTTCCAACAGTCATACCATAGACTAATTAAGAGCCCGTTGCCCACCTTCCATATACTTCCAGGCTACAGGAAGGAAGATAGAGAACGCAGTTTTCTTCTAATGCATGAGCCCCCTTTGGATTGCCATTGAACCAGATAGATGAAGCCTTAAAGTATGTAGTTTGGAACCAGGCTGCCCAAAGGGAATCTGCTATTGCTGCTGACCAACCCAACTTGAGCAGGCAAGCTTCATTGAGCTCCTTGATCCTCCGGAGGCCCAGCCCCCACTCTTTTTATGGAAGACAGACAGTTTCCCAATTTACTAGATGCTCCTTGATCCGTCCGGAGATGCTAACCACATGAAGTTCCTCATTAGTCTTTCTAGAAATAGACAAGTTTTACTAGGGATGGGAATTACCATAGAGATGTGGAGGGGAATGGAGGCGAGAACATGTTTAATCAAGGTTAGTTTGCTTGCAAAAGAGAGAGAGATCTTAGCTTCCAACCCGAGAGCCTTACTCTAAAGGAGTCCAGCATCTTGAGGAAAAACGTATGCCTAGGGCTACCAAAGAAAATAGGAACCTAAGGTAAGTGGAGGGAAGAGCTGCTCGAGAGATGGACAACAGCCTTGAAATCATATTTGTTCGCCTTGTTGAGACCTTCCCCACAAATAGTTGACTCTTGAGAAGATTGAAGGATTGCCCGGAAAAGTCTTGGTAGAGGTTGAGAAGTTCCTTGAGGCCCCTTAGACATGTTTTATTAGCCTTTAAGAAAAGTAGGATATCATCTGCATATAGCAAATGACATGGAGTGGATAGAATCAGAGAGATCGGAACTGTCCCTCCCACTTGCCTGAGAAAATCCACATTGAGGCTAAGGATTTCTTATGCTGACATGAACAGGTAAGGGGAGAGGGGGTCTCTCTGCCGCACGCCACAAGAGGAGCTGCAGAATCCTGAAGGACTTCTGTTGATTAGAACCGAGCCTTTCCTTGTGTAAACCAATTCCTTAACCAAGTTTATCCAAGCTGAAGAAAATTTGAAGAACTAGAGAGCTCTGAAGAGGAAATTCCATTGAATCTTGTCAAAAGCCTTAGTGATATCCAATTTCAAGCACATTGGTCCTCCACTGGCTTTACTATTTAACTTTTGGAAAAGATCATGAGCGAGAGCGACACGATGGTGAATGGATCTCCCCTTAAGAAAAGCAGCCTAATGCTTAGAAATTAAGAAAGGGAGAAGGAGGGAAAGTCTTTGAGCCAAAATTTTGGAGATTACTTTATAAGAGAAATTTAGAAGACTAATTGGGCGAAAATCTCCAAAGGATTGAGGAGAAGGACTCTTGGGAATGAGGGTAAGAAAGTAAGCATTAGTGGCCCGCAGAAGCTTCCCAGAGTTGAAGAAATGAGTGACTGCTGAAATCACATCTTGGCCAACTATACTCCAACAGCTGGTAAAGAAGACCCCAGACAATCCATCCGGCCCAGGAGAACTACTCCTCTTTAGCTTGAACACAGCCTCACGACACTTGTTTCTTCAATTTTTAATATGTACCCAATTAAATAAAACAAATAGGCGTTTAGGGCCTTTTTTTTTCTTTTGGAATTGAATTCCCAGTAGTTTTTGGTAAATTGGGTTTCATTGAAGGAATATTAAGGCTCCAATTTTTTTTTTGCATGAAATTGAACAATAAAATTTTAAGGTAAGGTGTGTTCCAAGGAAAAAATATTGAAGAGGAGCAGAAGGATGCACAGTGGAGAAGATGGGACCATTCATAAGATTTATTTACTAGGGTGGTGGCTGGGTATTTATTTTCCACTGAAAGGGAGATTATTTGATGGTCATATGGGGACTTTCGCCTTCATCTCTTAAATGTTAACCTGTGATAGAAGATATTTTTAGAATTTCTAATAATTCAATTCAAGTAAACAGCTGGCTGTAAAGAGGTGAGCAAGTGAAGGATATAAAGAGGAATGTTGATGGGACTTTGACTTACCTAGGATTTTATTTATAGGGCCGATGGCTGTGTAATCATTTTCCACATTAGGAGAAATTACTTGATGGTCATTTGTAGAACTTTACCCTTTAATTATTTAATTTCTGGGACTTTGATCGGAAGATATAACTTAGATATTCGATCTAGGAATTGTATTACCATCCAAACCCTTCCCTTACCGCCTGCTCATCATGGTGACCCATTTTAACAGTTTTGATTATTCTTAGCACTTTTTGGAGGCTGATATTAAACCGTGGAAGCCAAAGGAAGCTTGCCTGCCTAACAGGCCAGACTATGTAAAGTGAGTTGGGCTCTGGTGGGCTAGGCTATGTTTTTCATAAATCCCGATGTTAGCCCGGTCTGATTAATTATCAAACAAAAAGGTATGGGCCTGAGTAAAGGGCTCAAATCAATATGAAAAAGAGCACAAAGCAAGATCGGCCCTTCCTTGAGAGCCCCAGTTCTGCCAGTGGACTACTGGATTGAGCCCATTCTAGAATGACCCAAAAATGTGAGCGCCTACTGACTGTTGTTGAAAGAATTTAGATATCTGTGGACGTCCTCTATTATTTTCTTTCTTGATGTAGTATATTGGTTGTCCGACTGTCTGACCTGCCCCAAGCCCAGACTAAGGGATGGGCCAGGGCATGTTTTGTGGTCCAGTAGATAAGCGAACTTAGCCTGGACCTTTGTGTCCAGTTTGTCCTAACAGTTTAATGACGAGGCCTAATAGATGAGGTCCGGACAAAAGCCTGTGAGCTAGATGGACATTTACTATTAGTACCGTGTAATATCAAAAGTTAACCTGGATTGCCAGACTGCAGTTTACCAATCTTGGTTTTGGGCAGCAACTTGCTGTTGTGCGCGTGTATGCGGAAACGTGAATCAGCGATCGAACGAACAAATTAAGCCACACAAGACAAACAATCACACACAAGAGAATTACGTGGTTCGGCAATGTTGCCTACGTCCACGGGAAAGAAAACTCGACTCTCCTTTATGTTCACTCTTCTCTGTCTGTCTGTCTCTCATGGGTTACACATTACATCATATATATAATGTTCTCTTTCTTATTCCCTAAGAAACCCTATCTTAGTCAATAAGAAAGTCCCGGTACAATTACCATAATACCCATGTCCATGAACCCAATTGTCTGGACCTACTAAGCCCAACACTTGCTTCATGAATCGAAGATTTCATGTGGGTTGCAAATATTTGTGGGTCACTCAACAAGACCTTTAATTTATCAGTGAAACCATATATTAAATCAAAGAAGCAACCCACTGGGCCTAAGCCATTGATATGGAGGAGCTGATTCCAAGGCCTTTTGAAGGTATTTCTGGCCCGGTAAGATTTAAGGGTGGCGAAAAATCCCAGAAAACGGAAATAAGCTACTTGGACTTCAAATCCATTGAAAATAGCTTGCTTGGCACATGAATGTCCTATTTTGACTTATTAGAGGATTTTTCCACAACTTCAAATAATTTCGATGTTATTTTTAGACTGAAGGGAAACTTTTCACATCATGTGCAAGTTTTATGATTTAATATTATAAAAAATTAAGAGAATTTTATGGAAAAAATCCATAAGACCCTATAGCACTGATGAGGTCCTAGTAGCACAGTATAGACGAGAGGGGGTGCGTTTTTTGTCTATTTGTTTTTGTTTTCTGGGATGATTGATATCGACCGTCACAGAAATAATCCAAGCCAGTGTAACTATGTAACATTTTATCTTCTTCTTCTTTATGTCCTTCTCTTTCTCCTTCCTCTTTCTTATTCTCTTCCGCAACAACAACAAAATACACTCAAGCTCTAATTCTAACCCATTTCTCAGATCCAACCCTTTTCGCAATCAAGGGCCAAATCAGGTGTCAACAGTCTCTTCTTCTCCAGCGCAGTAATGGTAGATCTGGCCACATAAACCTGATCATGAATGTCTTATTTTGACTTCAAATCCATGGAAAATGCCTTAGTTGGCACATGAATGTCCTATTTTGACTTAATAGAGGATTTTTCCACAACTTCAAATAATTTTGATGCTGTTTTTAGACTTAAGGGAAGCTTTTCAAATTATGTGCTAGTTTTAGGATTTAATATTATAAAAAAGTTAATGATAAATAGCATATGAAGAGGTTCCTAAAATTTTTCGGACATCTTTCTCAAATACTGTCATAAAGATATTAAATCAACAACAACACGTAGTTGTTTAGTTGGTTGGTAACCTCGGATCAATCCCTCGGCATGCCGCTTTTCAAGTTGTGGATACCTTTAACATGTGTGGGCTACTTGTGTGGGCTATCTTGGACCACAAACTATTAATGGTGAAGTCGTCAATTGTGAAGTTTTGGGACGTCTCTTAAATGGGTCAGTATGAAGTTTGCAAAAACTTTAGTTCTACGACTTGATGGCAGAAAATATGAAAAACAACGATCTAATGGTGAAATGTCCTAGAACATAGATCCAATGGTAATGAAAATAAGGTTCATTGGTCTGATGGTTGAACAGCCTCAAACAATTGATCCAACGGCTGAAAAGGCTAGAATTATTGAACAAATGCTAGCCATTGCTCACTCAGACAATATATCCAATAGCAGAAAAGAGTGGATCATTGATCTAATCGTG
Organism: Litsea cubeba; assembly: GCA_012931725.1. Lineage (NCBI taxonomy): Eukaryota > Viridiplantae > Streptophyta > Magnoliopsida > Laurales > Lauraceae > Litsea > Litsea cubeba. The sequence continues at coordinate 22,425,760 of CM022947.1, read as the reverse complement.
AACAACCATCATATTATTGATGCAGTGTCAAAATGGTATGTTGCATGTTCTCACAGTACGTAGATAAGCCTCAAATCATTGATTGAACAGCAAAAAAATATATAGAATATGGATTTGATGGTGGAAAAGCCATAGACCATTGATCCAATGTTAGAAAGGACATGATGATCGATCAAAATGGTGGATAAACCTCAAATTATTGAATGTACACCATTGATCTCACATAACCTTAGATAACTGATCCAATAGAAGATATAATATTAACCCTCAGTATAACGGTGGAATCGCATCACGTCATCTCAAGTGATAGACAATATGTGGATAATAGATCTAATTATGGTGAAAAAAAAGCCTTAGATCATATATCAAACTGAAGAAAAGAAAATGTGAAATACTGATCAAAGTGGTGGAGAAAACCTAATGACATTGATCCAATGACTAAAAGGATCGATGTGGATCATTGATCAAAGGCTAAAAGCATCGGACTGTTATTAAATGATACAAACAATGCAGATCATTAAAAAAAAGAAAGAAAAAAAAAACAGTGGATAAGCCTCAGATCACTGATCCGACAGTAGAAATTGGGTAGATAATTGATATAATGGTGGAAATAACTCAGATAGTCAATCCAACGACATAAAAGAAGCAAAAAGTCTACATGGGCTAACTCATGGAGTTAGTCCATGGTCTAATCCCATGGTTCTTATTGGATGAGAACATCCAATATTTGGATGAGAACCATGGAATTAGCCCATGGCTTTGTCGATGAGTTAGTCCATGTAACAGGACTCTAAAAGAAGTGTATCGACAATCCAACAGAAGAAAAGATGTGGAAAAGACAGATCAGCGATTTGATAAGTGAAAATATGATGCAAAAGTTTTGATCATTATCCTTAGGTCAGAAGTGATGTCGATATGGGTTTAATGGATCGAATGATCAGTGATCAAATTAGGAAAAAAGTTGCGAATCACCAATCTAATAGTGATAAAAGCTCAGACATCCAACAATAAAAAATACGTACAATCAATATAACGGTGGACAAGGCAAAAATCATCAATCTAATGTCTATAATGAAGTAGATCATTGATTTTAACGGCTGTAGAAAAGACTGATCAGATCAACAGTTTAACAAAATTAAAGTCGTGGATCATCAACCCAATTGATGGGAAGCCTTGGATTGTTGGAGGTGGATTCAAAATGAGAACCCAAGTCAATTGGATGGAGCAGAATCTTGACACAATAGCTGATGGGTCTCACAGCTATGGGCCTAAAGTCGGAACTACTTATGAGTCGGTCAAAAAGTTTTTGCAGCCTAGGCCCCATGGGATTCATAAGTATGCGTGTACCCTATTTTCAGTAGAATAGGAAAAATACAAAGTTTATTTTTTTTTTTGGTAAAGAAAACACAAAAGTTGTTGCATGATAACATGCTGCATGTGCGCTACTTTTACATTTTAAACTTAAAATCAAATTAATGAGAGAGAGCGAGAAAGCGCGCGTGGGGGAAGCCCATGCATTATGCCAACAAACCAACACCAGGGGGATCCAATAGAGAGTTTTGTTAATCTGTTACAAAAGTGAGAAAAAGACTATATAGAGGGTGACATTTGAGTTTACAGTTGGAATGATATTGCACCAAAGGTTCACTTTATAACCCTTATTTATTTGCCATATTCATGCTATGATCTGCGCAACCTTAATTGGATCTATATAATTATAGACTAGGAGATTCGAAAAAAAAAGTCTTAATATTGAATGTAAAAGCACATGATTCCATGACTAACGCTTTCTCTATGAATCCCTCCAGGCTCAATATATTTTTTTTTTTTTGGAATCCCAGTTTAGGGTGGGCTAGGGCCCTAACCCTCTGGAGAGGGTGCCCTCGGGTGAGGGGAGTAAACCTCGGGTGAGGTGGGGGGCCTCTTACCCTAGTGGTAAGAGGAGCCAGTTCTTACTCGCCTGTCTAGGGTTTGAACCCGGCAGGCACCTTTCCTCACCCGAGGCTCTGATACCTCACCCGAGGTTTACTTCCCTCCACACTCAATTTAACAGCTATCGTTTGATTGGAGATTTACTGTATTCCTTTTCGTCTACTTTAGATGTGATCCAATGATGGGAAAATCATCAATTTCGAATTGAGGAGTTGCATCCCCTAAAACCCTTTATATAAGTTTTTCTAGAAGCTCACTTCCATTATCTCATATTGGAGTCTATTCTTAAGTTTTAAAAATCCTTATCCATTGGCTAATAAGAATGCTAATAAATTAGTGCTTTCCGTAATTAAACACCAACGAAATCCCATAGAGAGATCTTAAACAATGTGGAAACTCTTTAATGAGTTAGTCATCCAAGTGCGTTACGTGCACAATGTGTGTGGTCATGTGAGGCACATTAAGGGCTTGGGTTATTTGTTTGTAGCCTTTTATATATGTAAACGACTCACATGCGTAACCGGTATACCGATTTATGTTTATTTGTGCTCATTTAAGAATGTAATGCGTAAATCGGTGTGAAAATATGTATGGCTTTGAGCGTAGAATTTCCACACCTCCATAGATGGTAAAATGAGTTGCACGTCACTATTACAAGGCAGAGGAACAGTAAAACCAGGCTTATGAACAGTGTCTCTAATGTGATCACCATCTAGGATGGTTTCTTTTAGTTTCTACATGCACTCTTGTAGGCCCCGAAATGATAATCTGAACAACCCATCCTCTTCAGAAGGTCGATTACGGCTATGGGACTAATTCTCAGCTATTGATTCATACTAAATCTTAATATATTTATATGAAAAAAGTCCATGCGGGAAAATTGGCCATCGTAGGAATCTATTGGCCTCATTTCATGATCCAAGTTGTTCAAATTCTTGAGAATGGAAAATACAACTATATATGGATTCAATTTTTACATCTTAACTCATCATGGATTGTGAGCTATTTACATAAAATGTACAACCGTTGGACGAACCTACTAGTTTTATATAATATTTTCACGCCCCTTGAATATAGTCCAGCTTATTCAATGTTTTTATGCATGTGGGCCTAAAAATCATGATTCGAATAGTTGATCCTCTTTAAAATGACCAGAATGGCCATGGGACCAAATCTTTGAAAGTCCTTGGGATCCTAACCCTAGAGGGGGGGTGAATAGGGTGAGCTACACTTAATGACTACTTATGACCAATTTTAATTTCTTTACAATTAACTAGTCACATGTGATGATTAACATACATAAAATGCGGAAGCTAAACAAATACAATCACCACAACACAAGATTTATAGTGGTTCGGCCTCAATGCCTACATCCACTACCGGCTTGTGTTCCTCACACCCCACCGGATTTCCACTATTATGCTTTTCAAAAGGCTAAGCAATAACCTCTACAACTATGCTTTTCTAGGCTAAGCAATAACCTTACAATGTGCTTTTATAGGCTAAGCAATAACCTTTACACAATGCTTTTCTTAGGCTAAGCAATAACCTTAATACATAAAAGATTTCTCTCAAAGAAAATGTCTTCACAAAACACTCTAAGAGATTACAATTAAGCTCAATAAAAATTGCCTCTAAATAGGCGAATATGAAATTGTAAAACAACTCACACAAACACACTAAGAATTACAAAGATGAATGCTTATGAGGTGTGTGTGTGAAAACTTCAATCAAGATTAAAATTAAAGCTTAATCAAAATATATGCTTAAAGCAATTCAAAAGTTTAATGCACATAAAAAGATTTGATTGAAGTTATATGCAAATCACTTGAACAACTACAAACTTGTTAATGATATGAAAATCAAAAGATCACAAGTTGAATGTAAATGTTTAAGCCTAATCAAGTGATGCATGTGCTATGCTATGTTGTTTTCAAAAACAAAGGTTTAACTTAAGATTCAAATGAATGAAAACAACAAAGATGATTCAAACAAGTTAATGAAACATGTTTATATAACAAATCAAAGGTTTTAACAAAACATGATTTATAAAGTTTTAACACAAAACTTGGTTTGAATCAAAGTGAGAAATCCATCACAATCTAAAACAAAGATTGAATGAAGGTAATGGATTTAACACATCATAGTTTATATGCTACAAATCATTTACCAATAATTTACTCAAAGCATAAAACATATGATTAATAAAAGTAAAGCTTACTTGATGATTTAACTTAATGATCCAAGCTTTAGCTTTACTAATGACCCCTTAATCTCTCTTAGTTCATCCCCTTTTTCTTCTCTTCAAACACCTCAAGAAGGCTTAAGAATTCCACTTTCATCAATCACTTTTCTCATGGGAATGAACTCATATTTATACTCAACAATTGAGTTCCTGCGTGTCTTCGGTCGACCCCATACCATCCCCGGTCGACCGAATACAAACGGTCACAAATATGACCGTTGGAGAGCCAACGGCCCTCTGCCCGGTCGACGTGCAGTGTGCCAGGTCGACCTGGTCCATGGGTAGGTCGACCTGGTACACTGCAGGTCAACCCTGGGACCAGAATTCCCATTTTTTCTCATACTTTAAAGTGGTTCTTGAGGGGATTCTTTTGGGCCATTAAATCAAGCATGGAAACATGATTTTAAATCATTCTAAGAGGTTTAAAATCATGAAATATAAAAAGCCAAAAATGATTAGAAAGTTTTAAAACCATAGGCTTGCTTGATATATAAAACTCTTTTTCAAATTGAATGCATCCAAGATTAAAACCAAAACATGCATGAAACATATGATTTACAAGATTTAAAACAATGCATGTGTAAATCAAGATTTCAAGATTTTCTAAATCAATGCATGTGTGTGAATTCAAATGATGAATAAAATGAATGATGCATCCATCAAATTGCAATAAACAAAAACCTAACAATCTTAAGTCTAAATCCGTCATGGATTTTAAAATATTTATAAAAAAAAGTCCAAAACCTATAATCTATAATTTTGAGTTCTATTGGCCATGTTTTCATGACCTAAACCGTCCACTCTCTATCAAATGTTATTTGCGCATATGGTCAAGTCTTATGCCTTTATTCATCATATATTTTAAGAAACTTGTAAAAATTGTGAATTTTTTTTTTGAAAATTGGTGAATCGTTTGATGCACTCATATTCATATGTAAAGAGATGTGAAAAGGACAAACTAAATGTGTTTCATATATATGTGACTCAATTGCATATGAAAATGACTCATGTGTAAATCATTTATACATGATGATCATTTTTCTATTCCATGTGAAATTGCCAAATGAGTCGTAAAAGTCTTAATGTTATCTCACTTTATATATTTGAAGATCAAACCCAAGAAGAGAATAATGTAATGTAAATATTAGTAAGGTTGTGTCTGTAATCAGTCACTACTAGTGTGTATGTTATCGAGTACCAATAGGTAGTGGTTTAGTTCAGTGACAGTAGTTGTACCAGGGTAATGTTTCTATAAGCTGTCCTACTTCTTATGTGTATGAACTCCATTCTATAAATTTAGGGAAGTTCTATTGGCACCTCGATTTTTTCTCTTCCCACCGTACTAGAAGATATTTTTTTTTCTTAAACTACCCCTCCCCTCTCCCCTCTCCTCCCTCTTCCTCCTCCTCCTTCCTCTCCCTCTCCCTCCCTCCTCTTCCCTTCCTCTCCCACCTCCACCCTCTTCCCTCATCTCCCCCCCCTCCCAGTCTCCGACGGGGAGGGAGCCCCGGCCGGCAGCCCGCGGCGGAAGCCCTGGCGGCTGGCCGGTCTCCCTCCCCCTCTCCCTCTTTCTTCCTCCCTCCCATTCTCTTTTCTTTCCCTCTTCTCCCTCTTTTCCCTTCCTCTTCTTCCCTCTCCTTCCCTCCCCTACTGTTCTTCCCCCTCCCCCTCCCAGTCGCTGGCGGGGAGGGAGATCGGGCTGCAGCAGGCGGTAGGGGAGAGAAAGGGAGGGTGGAAGAAAGAGGGAGAGGGGGATGGAGACCGGCCAGCCGCCGTGGCTTCCGCCGCGGGCTGCCGGCTGGGGCTCCCTCCCCGCCGGAGACTGGGTGGGGGGGGGGGGGGGGGAGGAGATGAGGGAAGAGGGTGGAGGGTGGGATAGGAAGGGAAGAGGAGGGACAGAAAGGGAGAGAGAGAGGAGGAGGAGGAGGAGGAGGAGGGAGGAGGAGTAGTTTAGGAAAAATTATTTTTTCATTTTTTTATTTTTGCAGTGGGAAGAGCAAAAATCGCGGTGCCAATAGAACTCCCCATAAATTTATCCTCCCTATTAAGAGAGAGAGAGGAGGAGGAGGAGGACGAAGAGAGGAAATCAATCTAAAAGCAGAAAAAGCCTCTCTCTCTCTAGAACTTAAATTATATAAAAAAGGGAAGACAACTACAATGATACTCAGGTTTTTTCTTTTAGTTATCACAAAGATGGTGGGCTCTGGTAGGATATTAAACATTAACAAAATCAAACAGCTTTGGAGAAATGATCCTAAACCTGTATCGGCGTCACCTTTGATTGATTTAGCCCATCCATATCACACCCCCTGTGCATTTAATTGGTCCGAATTTCACCCAACATAGTGAAATAGCTCATCAAATTTAAATTTGTGAAATATATGTAACTATATTTTGTAAAATCCATAATCAATCCAATAATATATATGACTTTTGTTTAAGTGAGCTTTGGGCCACTTATATAAAAATGCAAGCCGACAACATCCCCGGGGGCTTTCAACTTTTAATGTTACATAGAATGTGATAGGAACCTAAAGAGAAAAGAGAGATAGATGATCCAATTCGAGATTGGACATCCTCCTAAATCATCCAATTCGAGGTCTCCTTGTGCAAGCACAAATTTTAGGGATAAATTCTGATACCTTTCTCATTATTCTTCTCTTATTAAATAGCCATAGTTGGCTTTACATGGATAGAAAGATAATTAAAAAAAATCTCCCTTACATCAAGGAAAGATCACCACATAATTAGCAAAGGAAATCCTACTACTTAACTGGGAAAGAAATCCAATCCTATCAACATACTGACTCAATGGATGATTAGACTGACAAGTCAAGTCTCATCACTTCATTCACTTTCCTAACTCACTTGTGATCTGCGTCACATGCATGACCCACAATGTTTAACTTGTGTGGGCCAATGACTCAACCATTATCGCGCAGTTGGTTTGGGCTCCTATGAGAATTCATGTGATAAACATTTAGAATCTTTTATGATTATTTTGGTTTCATACAATTTTGCTCCTCCACATCTTCTTTATCTTTCATAAAAGAATATAACCTAGAAAGTTTTTGAGGTTATTTTTTCCTTTTCCTTGCTTTCAAAAAGTAAACCAGTCATTCCCCAAATTTTAACTTTGTCATCATCAATTAACTCAAGTAAATCATTTATCATGTCTCCCCTTTTCTCTCCCCAAATGAAAGTTTTGGTGGTTTATCCTATACAAAAAGCCTATCTTTATAACTAGTTGGATTTGGGCATCTTGGCTATCCTGTTGGATTCAAATAGGAGTTGGCCCCACAGTAGTTACATTTTAAAGTATGGTGTGCTCAATCTTTTGTTGGGACCAACATCTATTTGAGTAAAATTTAGGAAAAATCAAATTAAGAAAAGGCCATTTATTTTAAGCAGCATGGGTTTTTTTTTGAGGGTTCAACTTTCCATAACATTGTTTAATAGGGCCATCAGTGGTGTACTCTCAAACATCCATGCCTGCCATAGGCATTGCGAGCCATCAAACAATCAATCAATATATCAATTGATTTTCAACCATCTACGTCTACCATATGAATTATGGACCATTAAATGATGACTAGTAACCAATCAAGATATTTTCATTAAATAATCATGGGTACGTTGATTTCGATGTGATCAGTCCTATATAGTCCCTACGTTGATTATAGCGTATACAACTCTTAGTCATAAAATAAGGAGTAATTAATATTTTGAATGGTTAGGGTCATTATGGTGAACTCTATTATTTTTGCATTTTAAATGTCGTCAAAGCTTGAAAAATTATGTCTTTGAAAATATTTAGGTATTTTTAAGTTTATAATTTCTTCTTTAGATATTTATAAAAAATCTCTGCAAAAAATATGAATTAATTTTTTCAAGGGTTTTGGTGGGTTTCTGTATTTTCTTTTTGTCGTTTAGCGATGTTGTCGATATCGACCAATATGCATAAATTCTTTATACATCGCCCCATGTCTGCATTTCTTTGTCAGACCTTTTTCATCGACTGCAACATGTGTTATGGTGATTTTCCTTCTCAGAAAACACCTCAAAAATTAGTCAAAGTGGTGGTTGGTAAAAGGTTGGTACACACAATAAACACCTTCTTATATTGCATCATCTACACTAAAATGTCATCAACTTGATTTCTTTTCAGTACTGACTTGTTAGAAGGCCTAGAACTGTGGTCTGAACCCTAAAAATGCCCTTTGAAACCGTACTAGTTGTCCAATGTAAACGTATATCTGTATGTAGCTTTGGGTAAAGACTGCCATTTGTGTAGTAAATATCATTTTCATTTTGGGCTTGGTTAATATCATATTCATTTTGGATTTTTGGGTTTGAAAAGGGGTTTCTTTATTGTAGGCACTGTTTTTATCTATTACATTCTTTCTATAAGTGGCACTTAGTATAGTTTTTTGATTACCACATTACATTACTCTAATATAACTATAAACCTTATTTTATGATTAAACATATCTTAGCATGGGCATTTTAACAGTGGCTAATGATTTAGAAATATAGACTTGCTTTGTCTTTCAAAATGTATGTATCTTTCATATTTCTCTAAATTATGTTCTTGTGATTTGATGATAGCATGTCAGTGAGCGAGGTGTTGGTCATATTCCACTATGATGGTGACTTCCAACTCGATATAATCCGTCCGGTGTACAATCGAGGAAATCAAAAGATGAGATATTTACTGACGGACATAATATGACTCACTGGTTAACGAAGCAACTGAAGCATCTAATTGAGACTCATCCATCCAGAGATTAAGCATACAATACCTTTATCACAATGGACGGGCATTTTCAATGGCAAGCAACGACGACGACAATGATGTGAGGCGAATGTTCAAAGCATCAGAGAATGATGCGAATGAGATATATTTATATGTCTTCAACGGTCCTAAGAACCGGCAATGTATAGGAGGAGAACAATGGAGGTATGTACATAGGTTGTATCGCTAAATCAATAGATAACCAAATACTAAGCATGTCTTCCTACTTGCTTATTGTCCTTTGTTGATGCATTGTAGGTATGAACAAAATGTTCAAGGTCACAACTGTGCAAAAAAAGTGAGGACTCGTCAAGAACTTGTACAAGAAAGCAAGCCATAGAGCGAACGCCCGCTACAGAGCTACCTACCATTGATCTCCATGAAGACAATACCATTCATTTCCCTTTCTTATGTAAGGAATGTTGTCCACATCAGGGGGCAGGACAAGATATTGTTATTAATGATATTGACGTTTGAACAAACAATCATGATGAGATTTAGTCCGATGAACATCCTGCCGTCAGACAAATTCGTCTTATCCTAAATGTGAAGGTCGAAAGCAACGGTGTGGCGGCCAATCTAGTTAACACTGCAAATTGTTCAAATGAAACTTCAATTTTTGATTTTGAGGATAGAATGGAGCCTGAGGAGGTGAACACGGAGGTTCGTAATAACTTGGCTCAGGAAATGTAGGTTGGCCGTCAGTTCCCTGATCGACAGACGTTTCGGAACACTCTTGCCAAGTTTGCAATTTATGCCAACTTCATTTTTAAACACCTGAAGACCAACTCGACCAAGGTGATGGCTGGCGGCAAAGATGGGGGCTGTCCTTGGCGGACCCACACTTTTATTATAGAATCAGGACCACAATTTAAAGTTAAAACGTACAATCCTAACCACCGATGCTCGAAGCCAATGATGGGCATGGCGCATCGACAAGCAACTTCGGCCCTTATTTCTGAATTCATCATAGATAGAGTCATGCAGAACGTCGATTTAAAGCAGAAGGAGATAATGAACGACTAGCAAATGAAATTTGGGTCGACTATTAGCTATATGAAGGCACTTATAGCAAAGGAGATGGCTCTGCGTATAGTGCGAGGATCATACGAGGAGTCCTTCCAGCTTCTGCCTCTCTACTGTATTGAATTGCAGAAAACCAACCCTGGCACATTAACAAACATAGACACCACGTCTGATGACCGTTTTCAAAGATGTTTTTGGGCATTTGGACCCTGTATAAGGTCTTTCACGTCTTCGTTGAGACCGATGATTGCTGTAGACGGTGCACGTCTCTGAGGTAAGTATCATGGTGTCTTACTTGCAGTCGTGACATACGATGCGAATCATAAGCTACTACCCATCGCCTTTGCCTTTACGGAAGCCGAGCGTCGTGATAGTTGAGAGTGGTTCCTTGAAAACTTGTTCATAGCGCATGGAGAGCCACCCAATTTGACCATTGTTTTTTATCGTCAGAAGGGTCTTATTCAAGCTCTCCAGAACATTATACCCTCCGCAGTGCACTGTTACTTGCTGAAAATATCAAAGTCGCTTTCAGTGATGGGGCAATCGTTCTGAAATTCTACCATGCCACAAAATCCTATAGGCCTTATGTTTATGAGGCATATATGATGGATATACGTGCAGTCAGCCAAAAGGCATTCAACTACATTAAGGCAATTGGGAGGCAGTGTTGGGCAAATGCATACGTACAAGGCCATCGGTATATGACATGCTAACTAGTAATGCGGCTGAGTGTACTAACAGCCTGTTAAAGGACACAAGGCTGCCTATTGTGAAACAGGTCGAGGAGATATGTGCCAAGTTAATGGAGTTCTATAAAAAATGCCATCTTCAGTTAGAGAGTGTAACTACTTGTTTAACTCCGTATGCAGATAAAATATTGAGTCAAGGAATTGAGGAAGCCCGCAGTGTTCATGTTCGCATTGCTGGCCTGGTCGAATTTCAAGTACAGTCCGCAAAGTACGTGGATGTAGTCGATATCGAACGCAGAACTTGTACATGTTGTAAATGGGAGATTTTGGGCCTCTCATGCTGTCATGCACTGGCATCAATGAAGGTAAGGAACTATGATCCATATGCGTTTTGCGAGCATTGGTACCTGTCAAGCATTTATCGTACAACGTATAATGAAGTTCTGCATGCTACCCGGGACAACAAGCAATGGGAAGACACAATTCAAGAAAAAGTTCTTCCACCACGAGCAACTTAACAACCAGGGCGTAAAAAAAAAGAGAATTCGTACTGAAGATCGTGGTCGCCAACGAAGGGTAGTTACCTGCTCCAATTGTAAAGAGAAGGGGCATAATCGTGGAGGTTGTCGCAATCCTCCATGTGATGTGATATGCTGAATTAGTGATTTGATAGGTTGAACAGTCAGTTGAAGAGTGCAGTGGTTTTTTGGGCTGGTTGATAAAGTAAATGAGCTCCATGTAGGCTTGAAGATGCTAAACTCTTTTGGGCTGGTTGGTAATGTAAAGCAGTTCCATGTAGGCTTAAAGATTACAGCAGCTTATTTTTTGGTCTAGTGGTGATTGAAATGGGTTGTTCCAGGCTTGAATAGTGCAGTGCTTTTTTAGGATGGCTGTTGATGTAAATGGGTTCCATGTAGGCTTGAAGATTGCAGTTATTTTTTGGTTTGGTTGGTGATGTAAATGGGTTCCATGTAGGCTTGAATAGTGCAATGTTTTTTTTTAGTGGCTGCTGATGTAAATGGGTTCCATGTAGGCTTAAAGAGTGTAGTTATTTTTTGGGCTGGTTGGTGATGTAAAGTGGTTCCATGTAGGTTTGAAGATTGCAACAGCTTAGATTTTTTGGTCTGGTTGGTGATGTAAATGGGTTGTTCCAGACTTGAACAATGTAGTGTTTTTTTGGTTTGGCTGCTGATGTAAATAGGTTCCATGTAGGCTTGAAGAGTGCAATTATTTTTTGGGCTGGTTGGTGATGTAAAGCGGTTCCATGTTGGCTTGAAGATTGCAGTTATTTTTTTGGTCTGATTGCTGATGTAAATGGGTTCCAGATTGCAGTTATTTTTTTGGTCTGACTGCTGATGTAAATGGGTTCCATCTAGGCTTGAAGAGTGTAGTTATTTTTTGGGTTGGTTGGTGATGTAAAGCGGTTCCATGTTGGCTTAAAGATTGCAGTTATTCTTTGGTCTGCCTGTTGATGTAAATGGGTTCCATGTAGGGTTGAAGAGTGCAGTTAGTTTTTGGGCTAGTTGGTGATGTAATCGCTTGAAGATTGCAGTTATTTTTGGTCTGGCTGCGGATGTAAATGGGTTCCATGTAGGCTTGAAGAGTGTAGTTATTTTTTGGGCTGGTTGGTGATGTAAAACGGTTCTATGTTGGCTTGAAGATTGCAGTTATTTTTTAGTCTGGTTGGTGATGTAAATGGGTTGTTCCGGGCTTGAACAGTGCAGTGCTTTTTGTGGTTGGCTGCTAATATAAATGGATTGGTTGGTAATGTAAATGGGTTCCATGTATATTTGAATAGTGTAAATGGGATCTATGTAGATTTGAACACTGCAAATTTCACTTTTTAGGTTGTGTTTTGCTACTTTTGTAAGTATTGGACAACTGTAATGAATGTTGGAATGTGAATGGTGATATAAATGAGTTTTATATAAATGGAGAATGTTGTATTCAGTTGCTCCATGGTGTTTTCCTTAAGTGTTTCCTTTCACCATAAGTTGGGTAAAGCAGGATGTGTTGGATTCACACTTTAAATATGACCTTGCAAACTAGTTGATATCGATAGATTAATTTATCTATTCAAGCTCGCTACTGATTTACAACTTTTAATTCATCCCACTGATGAAATTAGTCGATATCGATAGATTAAGATTGTCGATATTGACAACTTTTATCTATTCTAGCAGCTACTGACTCACAACTTTTAATTCATCCCACTGACGAAATTAGTCGATATCGATAGATTAAAGTAGTCGATATCAACAACTTTTATGTATTCCAACAGCTAGTGACTTACAATTTTTAATTCATCCCACTGACGAAAGTAGTTGATATCGATAGATTAAAGTTGTCGATATCGACAACTTTTATATACCAGCAGCTACTGACTAACCACTTTTAATTTATCCCACTAATGAAACTAATCGATATCGATAGATTAGAGTTGTCGATATCGACAGCTTTTATCTATTCCAACAGCTACTGACTTACAACTTTTAATTCATCCCACATCACTTAAAGAAAGCCTGTGGAAATAACAGCAACAACATCGAACACCTTCTTGCAACAAATCATAAACAACTCCTTTATCAATCCACCCCAAATATAACAAAAAAAACCCCAGCACCCCTTCTTTCTCTTCTCCTTTGGCAGCAGTTGACAACCTGCTTGTCACTCCTTTATCAATCATTTTATATATATGCATTCAACCATTCAATATACAATCTGTGAAACCCTAACACATGCATTCAACCATTCTATATACAATCTGCTAACAGTAAATAAAAAATACCATCAAAGGCAAAGTATACATGCTTTAACAAAAGGATTCTATATACAAGTACAATTCATTCTGTACAATGGCAAAATGAGACAAAGTATAAGTCTATCAACCTAATAGACTGATAAAACACCATATCAAAACCAATGTTGCAATTTTCAATAAAAAAGTACAACAAAACAAAAGCCCCATAAGCACCATCCAACAAAAAAAGAAGAAAAAAAAAACAGAATCTCTTTGCTGCTCTCCGCTCTTTGTTGGAAACCACCATCAAAGCCATAATGGAAAGTCACTCAAGTCAGTCAAACACAGTCTGTTGGCATTCAACTGCCAGCTCCTTTTGAATATCTCTACGACAATTTTGCTGCGAAAGTTGGGGATATCTTCTTGAGTGAAGTTGATGCTACGGCAGTGTACACAGTGTTCCATGAAAGCCATTGCAAATATTCCACAGTCGTGTCCATTTTGCTGACGAGGGATACCCGTCTTTACGAGCCAACCCCATAGATACAGGTCCGACCACCCGAAATGGCTATACCTTTCATTCAATCATGCAACCTGCGTGAAGCATTAGTACAGTGCACTTTTAGATTAAGTCATGCATTCGTGTATGTCAATGAAGGCAGATGGAATTGACTCAGAATACAAATATATCAATGTCTAAGGTAGCATACAAATTTCTCCGCGTGCTTTACTGATCGGCGATCGCCAGCCATACTACTGTAGAACTCCCATCTTTTCTCGTCAACATATCCGACTAGCAAGGTGAAATGTGATCTATGATAGACTATAAAAATAAGCGTGTGTGCTTCCCTTGTGTCCCACACCCTATGTCCGTGCTTCCCAAACACAGCTTCCACAGCAGAATCAGAACCATCCGACCACCAACGCTGCAAGCAATACCCTAGGAAATAGTCAGATAGGACCCACAACTGGAACTACCAGTATGCTCCTCTTTCACAACAAAGTACTTACACAGATGCTTGGGTCAGCAATAAAACATGTATCACATCCATCCCTCAATATATCAAAATAGTAGTACATAACGTTAGTGTTCATCTAAGTCCCTTCTTGAAGCACCTTTTTCAAATCCGAGCTTGGGATCATTATGCAGATGCTATCTGTTGACACCAAAAATGTCACTTTGCCTCTTCAAAGATCTAAAGAGCTACATGAAGTCGCAACCTGCCATAAATAGGCAATGCTACTTCCAAAAATCAAATCTTGTCAGAATCAAACAAAAACTGCAAGATCCTTCAAGACAGCCAAAAGAGGAGTACACAAGAACTTTCGGGCCATTTCAAAATCATTTGGCCTAACTTCGCTTCTCCGACAGCCGAAAAGGAGCTCTCGGCAGAAAAAGCATCGGAGACACCAAATCTTCGATCAGAGCCGATGGATGGTCTCAAAATACTTCCAAAAGGCTCCACGTCAAGTTCCGAGTCAAACCGACAATGTTTGACCCTACATCAACCCTCGAACAGCTAAATCAAGCCTCTCGGCGGCGAGGACCACCGAGGCCATTACTCATCAGATAGAGCACATGGACGGCTTCAAAATGCTTATAAAGGGCTACACGTCAAATTTTAGGTCATTTCGACAACATTTGACCATAGTTTGACGCTCGGAAGCCAAATCAGGCCTCTCGGCGGCAAAGCTCTCCGGGACCATGGTTTCCAAGACAGAGCCTATAGATCATCTTAAAATGACTCCAATAGGTTCCCTGTCAAATTTCAAGTCAATCGGACATCGGTTGACCGCACATCAAACCGCGACATCTTCATCGCGACAAAAGCAAGTCTACCGGTGATAAGACCCCAAACGGCTTCAAAACTCAAACAAAATCCTATGGTTGGTCTTATTTATTGCTCAGCAGGCTTCACACCAAATTTCAGGTCATTCCGACATCGTTTGACCCAGTTTCAGCTTCTGATGGAAAATCGGCAGCTCTGCGCGACAAAGTCTTCGGCTTTCTCAGGAAATTGGAAACTTTGCAAACCAAAATACAAGGATTCTCATCAGGTTTTCTACAAGGAAATCATGCCAATAAATGATCAAAAATGTCAAGAAAAATACAGAAGAAAAAAGAATCGAAAAAACAGCAAAAACGGACACAAAACGGGACAAAAAGGGGGAAAACCCCCCAGGGTCGCAGACCCCTGCGACCCTGGCCCAGGGTCGCTGGCGACCCTGGAGCCCGGGGTCGCCGGGAAGGCCCCGGAAACCCCGATTTTCGCCGTTTTTTCGTGATTCGAAGCGCCCAACCTCTGGTACTTTCCAAAATTCATGCTTTTGAGACACCAAATCCTCTGACATCCGTCCAAAACACGGGTCAATCATCAAGAGTATCGAAAACAATATTGATCGCCACCCGGTCAACCAAAAAAAGTGTACTTTCTACCCGACCGATCGAGAAATCGACAGGACAGATGGCACCGACCTGCTGTTGGCAACAAACACCTGAAATTACATGGTCATCCGATGTCGATCTACATGAAGATCCATCGATGATCATCGCCAGAAGAATCCCAAAAGACGCGGCACGGCCCGCGACTCTTCAGATGCTCGGCGACCACTTAATGCGATTAATTGACTAGCTTTATTACAGTCATTAATCCATTTCTTTGGACGGACCAATCAGAAGCAAGCATCCGGGAGTTACAAGTCAAGAGATTCATGGCATTTAACCCATGAAACTCCTCCCATCATGGCGATTAAAGGCGATTGAATGCCCTCAATCTCCTCCGGCCAATCAGAAGCCACTAAAAAGGAGTTACAAAATAAAGAATTCAATTCTGTAACTCCTCCCTTTATGTAGCTTTATGACAATCAAGGCTCATAAACCCTCCTAAATGGCTACCTAAAAGCCTATAAATAGGAGAGCTCACCAAGAAGAAAGAAATCGAAGAAAAATCACAGATAGAGACACAGACAAAGCACAGAAATTCAGAGAAGGAAAAGAGAGAAAACTCTGTGGAAATCCTACACCGACCACTGCTACAAGGTGACAAAAGTCCCTTGGGGGTACCCCCCCCAAGGTCCTTGTCTTCTCCTTCTGCCGCCAATGGCTTAGACATGGCTTTTCAAAGCCCGTCTACTCGGCTTTTTATTGGACATAGGACCTTCTTTTGGTCTTTGTTCTCTAAAAACCTGAGGTTATAGCCAAGCCAAGCGAATCAATAGCATCCTCTATTCTCATCTGCATGGATGATGGCGAAGCCCACATATGGTTTGCGACCGTCAATCTAAACGGGCCCCCCACAATCTCCTGAGAAGTTAGATCCTCCTTTTCTTTCTTTTCATTGTAGTTTGTATTTTCTCAAAAGAGACAAAAATCACAACTCTTGTCTTTCATTATTGATAAGGATTGTAAATCGGCTATAAACGCCAAAATCGGCTATAAACGCCAAAAATCGGCTATAAACGCCAAAATCGGCTATAAATGCCAAAAAAAATCGCCTTTCACGGCAAACCAAGAAACATGTCTCTTTTCTTAACTATATGTGCAATGGAAAACTTGAAAGAAGTTGATTCCTTTTTACTTGCGAAGGTTGATCTCCGGATCACCACTTGCAATTCCAAGTAAAATAGAAAATTTGGCACACCCACACAAAAAAAGAAATGTTGATGCACGCCCTTGCCCCCCGGTTACGAAAGGGTCGGACCCGACGGACTCCCACGTCTGCCGACCTCGGTAGAACCGAGCAGGAGCGCGGTCCATCACTATCCAACTCATCCTTCCTGCAACAGACCATAAACAGGCACATACAATCCAACTAGGTATTTATCATACTTAATTCAGCGTATGACGGATTTCTTACTTTTCCTCGTAGTATTTTTGAATCCCTTTAGAAAGTACTTATCAAGGTCACTTAGCACGTAACTGCTTTGAACTATTCCATGAGCATAATCTTCAAGTTTCATCGGTATTTTACGCATATGAGGCAGCCGTTTGATCCTCCACAGAAGTGAGTCGAGTCTAGCGAAGGAGGATGAAACCACCAAAGCGGACTCACTGGAGACCGGGATTGGAGAGGTGAACAATGTTTTGCTAACTGAGGGGGTACCAAGGACTTCTTCGATTGGTGGTTTAGCCGAAGAATGAGGCTTACTACTAGAACCTTCTATCATAAATTGTTGAAGGGGTTCGGCATCAACTGGTGCTGTAGTCCTTTTGGTGCTTTTCTTTAGCCCCCGGACTCTTGACAGCAGCTCTTTTCCAATGCTTAAACGTTATTGTAATTTTCTGCTTGACGTCCTCTTCATCGGAGTGTGAGCTACTATACCCATCCATAGAAAAGTCCTTAAATGTTGTCCCAAAGGCACCCTTAAACTTTGTCAATTTCTTCCGGATTGATGTGGTGAGCTTCTCAATAGACACTTTCTTGCGCTCTGCTCTATCACAGGAGCGCTCTAAACGAGCCACCAGATCCTCTGCCTGAAAATGAAATGCACCCAATATTAAATTATCAACTTATACTAGCAAAGCAAAGTCTTTGATAGGAAGAAAAAAAAATACATTTGAACACTGTTTCCAACAGTAACTTAATGGCAAGATTAGAGCCATACATGCTTTTATGGGATGGTGGGTTCTGCACGTTTGGCGATCTCATCCGCCTGGCTAGCCTTCGCATGCTCCCTTTGAGCTGACCTCCCAATAAACATCAGCGAGTTTTCACCATACCATGTCAAATACTCTTCAGAATGGGCTTTCAACTTACACTTCTCCCCACGTAGAACAAGTTGGGATCTAACAACCCATAATGCCTCTACCTCCTCGTCCACCTTTGTGCCGTAATCAATGACAACATACCATGTTCTTTCTTGTCTGACGAATGGCATATTGAATAGGGGTGGCACCACTTGTTTGAATCCGAACTGCTTCATAACACGCCATGTATTGTGTCGTTCCACGATCTAATAAAAACAAGGACGGTGGACGATGAAAAGAGAGCACGATCAACTTTTCGTACCTTCTCAACAAACTTTTTCCCATAACCATGATAGGGTCGCCAATTGAACTGCATACGACATGAGTTAGGAATCATTTTTGATTTTGTACAGGCAGTGTAGTATGTTAAAAAAACTACAACAGTCACTCAAAAAGTTTTCTTCATTACCCCATCGGACTTCAGATTGTTCAACTGATTTCTAACTTCTTTCATTGTTGCGAGAGCTAGGTGTTCTTCAAGCCTCTTCTGCTAGGTCCTAAACAATGGAACTATATATCCTTCTTCCAACTATCTGCCGGTTCAGGACACTGCCCGATAGACGTCCTCGTGTAAGCACATAGCTGCACCATTCCGCAAAATATTTAAATGTTATATACGATTGAATTAATACCACTGACATGAGATGTTAAGAATGAGAACAAACACTTGTAACAACTGAAGAGGCCCGGTAAGTGTCCTGAGTTGGTGTCCTTTTTCCTCTCCGTGTACATTCATCCCCTCCTCTCCCTGTTCATTCTTTCCCTCCTCTCCTACCCCGGTCTTCTCCTTATTCCACCTTGTAGCGTTTGCCAACATCATGTAAAGATTCGCAAGACAAGTCGGTGCCCATGCATATGGCTTAAAATCTTTAAATAACTCAAAAAGAAAAACAGGTCCTTGGGCACCAGAAGTTTACGAGATGATTTGGCCAGACACCAAGAAAAAGAGGTAGGCCCATGTAGCCTGAATCTCATAGTCCTTGTATTTCTTCTTTTTATTCTTCTTCTTCTCTAGTTCTTCAGCCTTGAAATTGTCCTCAAGCCACTTAAATTTCAATGTCATGCCGATGTAGTCAACTTTCTTTTGTGGAGTAATACCGAGCAACTCCTGACATATTGATTGCACTAGCCTCCCTGGGAAAGTTCGACCCGTTACTTGGGCCCCATCAATGGGTAGGCCGTATATATAAGCAACATCCTCCAACGTTATAATTGCTTCTCCTGATGGAAAATGGAACGAGTTTGTTTCAGGACAACACCTCTCTACCAATGCCGTGGTTAACGCGTGATCTATGACCATACGACTTAGCTCTGCCAAATGATGGAGACCCATCTGCCTCACGTATTCCTTTTGTGTTGCTGTAAGCCCCCATATTGCTGCGTCCGGGTTTGTTAGGATGCACCTAAGACGACCGAATTCCTGCTAGTATAAGTATTACAAGGCTAGTTAGGAATCATACACCAAAAGGAAACACAATGAAGATTGATAAAGTCAATTATAAAAGTCTATATGTAGTTACAATATATCTCTCCCTGATGAATTCCTTCCGATATATGGTTTTGTTGGTTATATAGGAGAACTTTCGGAGCCTCGGCGGGCCGTTCTTCGTTCGTCTTCAAAGTAACAAACATAACTATTATTACATTGGAAATCATAGGTGCCTTAGCACAAAAAGGGACAGTTTTATGATGCAAAATAGATTTCCAAAAGAACATTATATCACTTGAAGAACAGTGAACTCCTTTAGACGAGAAAGAAAAAAAAAACAATAATGTCTTAAGGGCCAAGGCTCTATCAAATCAGACTTTAATTAATCAGAGTCTTTGAACGAAGAATAGATTTAACTCCACTAGTTGTTTTAAGTTGTAGCTGCCAGTCTCGAGCCCGGATAAAGGTTGGTTGTGTCAGGTGGGCTAATACACGGGGTAAACTTTTGTGCAACCCCAACATGAATTGTGAGGTAAGAAACATAATTCATGTAATTGAAACCAACATAGTTGGGACAAAGTTTTGATGATGATGAAGGCCAGGAGAGTTCTATATCTCAGGTTAAGTATGATCATGAAAGGAAATTAACCATTATTCAATAAAAACTACGAAAATATAACTCATTAATGTCAGGGAAAATACTCCTATTCAAGGAACATCCATGCACATAATACCTAAAAACCAAAATCACTGAATAATGAAAGAAAACTTCACATTACACTTACTATGTAAGTATCAGGTGGAATGGGAAACCAAACTCCACCTCCGAAAACCAAAAGTACAAAAACATGAGTGTCAACTCAATTAGATAAGAAAAACATCAAGAGAAATAACAACCTCAGGTTTAGATGCGACATATCATGAAATTAATTGAAGCAGAGGCTGAAAAAAGCATTCTTTCATGAAGTGCAATGAGAGAACAAATAGAAAAAGATTAAACAATTTGCAGTAACTGTTGTGATACGCGATAAATGTCAGGTTCACAATCAGTAAAATCTGATGCTGAGGATTTAGTTGCTAACATATGATCATTGCAACTTTCATTTGCCCCAAAAGAACATTGGTAGGTTTCTTTAGAAACAAAAAAAAATAAAATAAAGAGACACAAAACCAAAAAAAAAAAAAAAACAATTGAACTTGAACAAAGAAAAACATCAGTTTCCAATTTCCATTGCTTCTTCCTTCAAATCTAAATAATTGATATAACAATTAACAAATCAAACTGCAGTCACTTCCATTAATTGTGCAACTCAACCTATGTTAATCATTTCCACCACTTATAAAGTCGTCTAACCATACCTTTGATGAATAATGTTTCCAATATATATAGTGATAAGGAAATTCTAACCAAGTAATTGATGTAAGCAAAGCTCTGATTAAAACCAAATACTGATAACTCTTCTTCCTCTCTTCCCTTGTGGAAAAGATGCAACAGTATGGTGCTGTCATGGTTGACTAATGCCATGGTAAAAGACATATCTGACAGTGTTTCCTATGCAAATACTGCCCATGTAATTTTGGATAGGTCTTTGTGATAGGTTATCTCAAAGCAATGCACCATGCATCTTTGAATTGGAGAAGCTCATTGCCACTCATCTTCATGAGAAACAATCAGTTGCTTCCTATTTTACCAAGCTTAAGCAATATTGGGATGAACTTGTGTCCCTTATACCCATTGCTCCATGTTCTTGTGGAGCATCTCAATCTCTCGCAAAGAGTTATCAAAATGAGCATCTTATGCAATGTCTTATGAGTCTTAATCCCTCCTATGGTTAAATTCGGAGCCAGGTTCCGCTTCTTGATCCCTTACCATTAGTTGCCAAAGCTTATTCTCTTGTTGTACAAGAACAAAGACAACGAGAATTGAACATTGTTCCTCCCATAAATGACATAATTGCTCTAGCTGCACGACACCCAAGTCCTGTTTTGAATAGTCCAGATGATAAGCGTACATCTCAGCGCAAGAGCATGCAATGTGACTACTGCAAGAAGCTTGGCCACTCTCATTCACAATGCTACCGCCTAATTGGGTACCCAAAAGGTACCTCTAGGCCTAGCCAAAATTCAGGAAACTACCAAGGCCCATGACAGCCTTCAGCAACTAATAATGCTCCAGCTGCAAGTGCATCGTTATTTACACCTGAACACCACCAACGACTTATGGCTCTTCTCAGTTTAGGCACATCACAGCCTATGGCCCATTAGGCAGGTAAAACTCTATGTTGTTCTTCTTTGTTGGATCACTCTACCAGTCGGATAATTGATAGTGGCAGCAACAGATCACATTACCAATAATATTTCATTGTTTAGCACATCTAATGCATCACATGCCTTGCACCTTGTCAAACTACCAAATGGCACAACAACTCTAGTATCTCACATTGGTTCAATATCTCTGTCTAAAGATTTTTTATTGCACAGTATTTCATGTGTGCCATCTTTTGGCTACAATCTTCTGTCTGTACTCATTTGGGGTGGTTACCAAACTGCTTCTTTATGTGGTGCTCATTATTTTTTAACTTTGGTGGATGATTTTACGCGTTGTACTTGGGTATTTCTAATGCAACATAAATCAGAAACCACTCTACATTTAAAATCTTTCTTTTCACTTGTAAAAACTCAATTCAATAGTTTAGTTAAAAGCATTCGGACTGATAATGAAACTGATTTTTTTCCAATGACATACAAGATTATTTTCGTGTAAATGGCATTCTTCATCAACACTCTTGTGTGACATACATACCCCTTTTTTCTTCAAAAAACCCAATCAACGAACCTAATCAGACAAAATCGCTCTCAATTTGTTTAATCGAGGGAATGGGTTTCATGTTTAAGAATAATGAAAAAAAAAACCCTAACTTGCAGTCTCGATCCAATGAAAAACATACATATTACATACCCCTTTTTTCTTCAAAAAACCCAATCAACAAACCTAATAAGACAAAATCACTCTTAGTTCATTTAATCTAGGGATTGGGTTTCATGTTTAAGAATAGTGAAAAAAAAAAAACAAACCAACTTACAGTCTCGATCCTATAAAGAATAACAAAAGCTCTATGTAAACCTAATGCAAACAAGAAAAAACGATTAAAATACCTCCATGTGTGCGCCAACAGTAAAAAAGCTTTGAAAGAAGGCGCCAAATGATGCTTGGGACAACTGCTTGGGACCAACGAAGTGGAGAGGTGTCGGTAGGGACTGTGGAAGAGGATAAGGGAGAGAGGGGGAAGACGCAATGAGGGAAGAAGGAGTTTCTTGCACTATATGTATAACCACATTTGTTGTCGATATCGACAATACCAATAAACATATAAAAAAAAAATGAAAGCTCTAAACTCCTGCTGGGTCCTCTCCTTACTCATGGCTCACTATGGAGATTTTTCCCGTAGTTTTTCCTAAGTAAAAAAAATCAATAAAAGTACTAAAAACATTATCGGTCACCTCAAGAAAAGAATTTGGTTTCACTGCTATTAATCGACTATTGTTTGGCCCTCCTGGAAGAAAATCCTAGCTTCGCCAACATAGATCAGACAAAAAGTAGGCACACTAAAAAATATGACAGCATAAGATCAATTCCATCCGAGTTTGGTGTCTCCCAAGTCCAACTTCCTTCCATACATAATGTTTGTACATGTGAAGTCCGCAACAAAGGTTAGCAAATGCGTGCACGGACTCGACTCGCCCAATTAAAAATAATTGACTCGGAGAGTCGACGCGGTGGCTTGGGAGAGTCATGTTTTTCTTTTTAAAATAACTTTAAATATTTAAAAAATAAATAAAACCCTAATAAATTATAAAGAACATTTATTCACATATATTCATGATAATAAATTCAAATAAATCAATTTATGTATCCAAAACATATTAAAGGAAAATATAATGAAAGATAATTTCGAATAAGTCCAAAAATCTAATTTAAAGATCAAATATATAATCTTGCATATAACAGATGTTTAAGTCCAAATATTGAATCTAAAAAATCACGCATAAGTCTGAAATTACATTCAAAGTTCCAACCATCGCATTCAAATCACTAATCGAAATCATAAATATCAATTATTTAAAAATAAATATCAATTACTTAAAATTAAATCTAGAGAAATCTAAGGGAAAAATCCCCATAGGACCCTATAGGACCGTGGAGGACCCAATAGCATGTTGAAGACGGGAGGAGTCTTTTCACCTTTCTATAGGTTGGTCGATATCGACCATTTTGTAGTGTTCATGACGATCCTTTTATCCGGTCATTATCGGAGGCAAGTGAGGCGAGGGCGCTGCGAGGATGCCACTGGTCTAGATAACGACGACATAGCTCCAAACCTAGGCGAGGATGGGATCGATGCTGGTAATGGGTAGGAGGCCGAGGACGATGGAGGCTCCATCGTGGATGTTTCCGAGGGAGGCATTGAGGAGGGAGAATGCCTTGCGGAAGTCGCTGAGGTTGATAATGGTGACTACCCGGCGGAGGACGCCGGTGCGTCAGCACTCGCAGAAGAGGGTTATGGCGTGTTCGAGGTTCTTGGCGGTGTCGGAGGCGATGCGGCGGATGGGGTGGTCATAAATGGTGGGGGTGGAGTTGGGGATGAAGAAGATGGAGTGCAGCATTTGGGCTAGATGGTCAACGCGCTTCCAAACCTCACGTAGTCAGCTTTGTTAGGACTCGGCCTCCTCTGCTGCGACGTGGATTCTCTCGAAGAGGAGGATTGGGTAGGTGAGCTCTTTCAGGAGACAGTTCTATTTGCCCCCATCATCTCTCCCTCATCTCTTGGTCTGGGTACTCTTTCAGTCATTTTGCTGAGCATCTGATTTGCATTCTTCTTGCTCGCATAACACACACACACACACACAGAGAGAGAGAGAGAGAGAGAGAGAGAGGGCTTTTTCTTCTTCTTAGCTCTAATGGTCGATATTGACCAATCTATTCGTCAAATTTTTTTCCAACCTATAACTGTCTTATTCGTTGAACATGATAGAAATAGTTGATATCGACTAATCTGTTAGTCATATTTTTTTCCAACATGTAATTATGTTATTTGCTTAACACTATAAAATGGTCGAAATCGACCATATCGCAAAATGATATATATAAAAAAAAGACCCAAAAGGAACTTAAGGACCCCTCCCATCTTCAACACGCCACCGGGTCCTCGTCGGTCCTATGGGGTCCTATGGGGATTTTTTCGCAGATTCCTCGTAACTTCATTTTTCAAAAAAGATGATTCCAACAATCTTTCACTGGCATTCTATAGTCTTTGCTTGGTTCTATTGTCCATTTGAAACCAAGGTGAAAAAAAAAGAAGCATCATTTCTCATGTTACTATATCATGAGAAAGTCATCGATGTGGGGGACTTTATTACACTGACTTACGGGCCATGTCTAACGTAGTGCGGATCATGACGGCGTTGGAGTGAGACAACCGGTGCAAGTCAGCCTCCTATCACGACTCTCGGTCTTCTTTGAGGATTTGAAGCAGGTGTCACATATTCTCTTCTGGCTCACATGTTAGTCAACACTGACCATTATGCCTCTAGGCGTGTCTAGAAAGACCCACACCATTTTGTCTCTAGGTGTGTCTAGAAAGACCCACTCCACATTTCTCTTGACTTTTCTAGAAGTCACATGAGACTTCATTCATCTAGAACACTCCTCCACTGACATGAACTTGTGATGATCAAGAGGGCCACGTGGACCCACTCCCATCCACATGAAGATTTCCACCGACCTTAACCCAACTATAAATATGAGGCCTTGCCTCATTTGCAACACAAGTGATGAAGTGAAGGCATAAGTCAAGTGAGAGACTGAAGTGAAGTGAGTGAAGTGAGACACGCAGAAGTGTGTAGTGAGAAATCCTAGTGAGTGCTCCTTTATAGTGAGTGAGTGTATTGAGACAAAGTGTAGTGAGTGTCTTTCTTGTAAATGTGTAGGCTTAAAAGTGTGTGTAACTTGTAAGTACTTTGTAATAGTGTCTTTGTGTAAGAGTTATAAAGTGGGTTCTTAGTATAATTTGTATTTTGTAATTAAGGTGTAGCTAGTGTGTTTCTCCCATTGTCCAAGTGGTATCAAAGCCATCTGCCAACAAAGTGGTATCAGAGCCAGGTTCCCCTACAAGCAAAGATGGCCTCAAGCTTGGTTCAACCCCAGATCCCAAAGTTGACGAAGGAGAACTATGAGAGTTGGAGTATCCAGATGAAGGTGCTGTTCGGATCGCAGGATTTATGGGAGATCGTCATCGAAGGATACGTGGAGCCCACTGCAGAGCAAGAAGCTGCCGCAGAGCAGAAAGCTGCACTCAAGGATCAAAGGAAGAAAGACAAGAAGGCCTTGTTCCTACTCTATCAAGGGGTAGATGAATCAACATTCGAAAAGATTGTTGAAGCACCATCAAACAAGAAAGCATGAGAAACCCTTAGCACTATCCTCAAAGGTGTTGATCGTGTCAAGAGGGTTCGTCTGCAAACCCTCCGAGCAGAGTTCGTAGCTGCTCATATGAAAGAAGGTGAGTGTATCTCTGATTATTTCTCGTGATTACTAGTAATAGTAAATCAAATTAAAAGATAGAAGATATTCGAGTTGTAGAAAAAGCATTGAGATCCCTCACAACCAAATTCGAGCATGTGGTTGTGGCTATTGAGGAGTCCAAAGATCTAGAGACTCTCTCAATAAAAGAGCTAATGGGATTACTCCAAGTCCATGAGCACCGTATGCAAAACAATAGTAGCTCTATGGTCTTGGAACAAGCACCAGAGTCAAGATTGACTCTAAGTGAGCAAAAGCCCGGCCGCGGAAGTTCGAAGCGGGGTGGTAGCACAAACAGCAATCGTGGCAGAGGTAAGGGGGGAGCAAATCCTCAAAGTCAAGGGCAATCTCAATCGAGGAGCGCCAACAATTGCGGAAGAGGAGCTGGTCGAGGTGGATTCACCTATGGTCGTGGCAATTCAAGAAGTGACCAATGCTACAACTGCAACAAGTTTGGACACTTTGCCTCAGAGTGCTGGAGCAAACCCGTTGAACAGGAGGAACGATCTAACTTCGTGTCACGTCCCCCGAACCCGATTAAAGAAATAACCGGATCCGGAGAGTGAATTTTAGGACTAATTAAAATTCTTGTCCTTTGGGCCCACGGATCGTAAGTCCGCGGTGAGGATAAAATATTTCAAGCCTCTTTTAATACGATAAACATTGAGTTCATAGAACTCTAGGCATATGGAATCTCAAGCAATGGATAATAATTCTCATTAAATTAAAGTTGCATGAAAGGTTATAAATAAAACTAATCAAAGAGTTAGTTATTACGTTGGCCATCCCAATAAACAAGGCCAATAAAGAACAAGTCAATGAATGTAAGAAAGGTCCAACGAGAGAAATAAATGAATAAAGAATAATCTAATAAAAACCCAATGTATCTCTCTCGTGCCCGAAGTGATGACGCTACTCTACGTCATCGGCACGCCACTCTCGTGCCTCCTCAGCTGGTTGGAGATCCTCTGGGATATCCTCACTGGCCTGCTCCTCGAAGTAGTACTCACCTGAGGTGTCTGCACACCAAGGAATAGAGTCAACGACATGTTGAGCAAAAGATATACAAAGCATAATAACCACGACATGCATTAAGTGTAGAATAATGACAAGTAAATGATTATCTGAATACAAGGCCAGCGAAACTAGGCATAAAGCGAGAATAAAGTCCATAAAAATAATAATAGGGATCCTAGCAAACATCTAACAATAACCACTATCCATGCAATGCAAAACAAGAACAAGCAAAAGGGAGACTCCGAGGATGTCCAAAGCCACCTCCCGTGGTACCATTAACAATCCCCTTGGACTACTGATACCAAAGTCCGGCTCCAGTGGGATCCTATCTCCCTGTCCTGGAAATAGCAGCATAGTCCTAGCCCGCTCCCAGTGATTCAACGCCATGGACGCCGTCCTACGCCGACTGCCCACCCCGACAACCGAGTAACCGGTTCGTCATTTAACCCCAAACTGCAGATGGCCATGATATGCAAACAATAACAGAGTGGTTCTGACACAAGGACAAACAAGACAAGCAAATCTGGCTAGTTCTAAGTACAAGACCAGATCATAGGGATTATCTTATTCAAGATATCACAAGACAAGCAACACGAGATAATTCCTTCCATCACTAGCCAGTCATGTTCATCAAAACAAGACACGGTTTTCTAAGGTCCACTCTAAGTCAGGTCCAAGTCCTAAATTCTATAAGAATTTATGTTTCATATATAATTAAGTATTTTATGCCAAGAGTGTACAAGGAATGTAAACAACGGATACAAGTCAAAAGTCAAGGAAGAATTACAACCCAATCCTTGGCAAGTGGTGTCATTCCTGTATTCCACGTGTTCTAATGGAGTACATGTGGAAATTGGATCAATGATGCTTTTAGTAAAATCCCTTGGTGTACAATCATGTGGAACATCATTCAATTCAACTCCATATGCATTCGGTTACAATACGTGTAATGCACGAATACCTAGACAACCCATCGAATTCACACCAAGCACGTGATTCGATTTTAATCCCCAATTAATGGTCAAGTGAGAATAAGTTAAAGGTTTCCAACATCTAAGGCCGTACCTAAGTTAAACAATCTTTTTCTCAA
Source organism: Litsea cubeba (assembly GCA_012931725.1). Taxonomy (NCBI): domain Eukaryota; kingdom Viridiplantae; phylum Streptophyta; class Magnoliopsida; order Laurales; family Lauraceae; genus Litsea; species Litsea cubeba. The sequence goes on along the minus strand of CM022947.1, from coordinate 22,397,470 downwards.
ATTACAAGAGTTGAATCATTAATTCAAATCATTACATCACTTCCCAACCTTCGATCATGATGAAACTAGAACCATTGGATTTTCCATCTCGAGGGCTTTCCAACGGTATATTATATGTTAAATTCCAACGGGCGGATTGAAAGTTACAAGCCTTCGAAGTTTCAGTGACCATGCACCCTCCGATCGATCGTACCAAAGGTGCGATCGATCGGCACAGAACACCTCAGAGTTAGTGCACAGTCCGATCGATCAGACTGTGTGCTCGATCGATCGGCATTGGGCACCTCCTAATTAGCTGAGAGTTTTCACAAACCGATCGATCGGACTGTGATCGCTCACAGTTAAATTGGGGGACTGGTATCTGTCCGATCGATCGCACTGAGCGACCGATCGATCGGACAGTGAACCTGAAGCCCGAAATTGGGTTTCTGCTCCCTTTTTCCTCCGGCCAATCCATGGCTAACCTACAGAAAACTGAGCCTCCTTGCTCCCCATTCAATCCATCAATCACATTGACACCATTTCCAGCAATTTAAGATAACCTAGAATTATCAATTAAACAATTTATCCATTTATTCCACAAATCTAACCTAACATTTATAATCCCCAAATCAATATCAGAAAGGCTTGGAATTAATGAGATATCTATCAGGAATCATAGCCAGATTAATAATAAAACAACATACATGCTTATAATGTAATGCATATCTACTTGCCTCAACCAAAGTAAAGATTGGAAATGGGTAAAATTTGTGGAGAAGCTTTTCTACCCTTAAAGTCACAATCTAACCCGAACGATTATAACCTAGAACGCAAAGGAGAAGCAATAAATGAAAAAGATCAAGATTGAACATAATCTAAACCCAAAGGAAGATGATTGAAAAAGATGAAGTTACTGGAACCTTACCAGATTGACACCGGAAGCAAGAGGGGATCGCGAGGATGAATTCTAGCGGATCGGATCTTCAAGTTGGATCTTCTAGTACGGAGTTCAGGCTTGAGAAAGAAGAAGAGGAAATGGGGGCTGCTGTTCTTTCGTTCGTTGCAGAGAAAGAATAAAATTAGGGCACATTTTCGTTTAAGAAGATGATAGAGAGGAAAATACCGAATCGCCCTTTAAGTGGGTTAGGTGAAAGAATGGACCACTTGAAAGGTTTCTGATCTTCGGATCGCGACGAGTCAAGAGACAAAAATCATCAGAACGACGAGACCGTTCCCACGAACCCAAAAATCACGGCGTTTGGAATATTTCGGAAAAACACTCAATTTTTCCTAAATTGTAAACTACCCCCTGCTATGATCAAACGAACTCGGAATCGAACAAAACTACATAGATACTATTCTAATGCTAAAAGAAACTCGCTCATGATCTAAACCCACTTAAATATCTAAAATACAATTAAATAAAATAATAACAATTAAACGGGCCAACGAGCCGGTTATTGGGCCCAACTGACCCAGTAAGGTCACAGACCTTACAACTCTCACAAATAAAAAGAACATTTGGTCCCCCAAATGCCTAAACATACCTCATCTGGAAAAAGATAGGGGTACGCTTTCTGAATCTGATCCTTTAGCTCCCATGTAGCTTCCTCTGGGCTGTGGTTCTCCCACTGTATCTTAACCCACTGAATAGTCTTGGTACGCAACACTACCTCCTTAGTGTCGATGATATGCACTGGACGCTCCACGTAGGTGACATCTGCTTGAAGCTGAAGTGGCTCATGCTGCAACACGTGGGTGTGATCTGGTATATACTTCCGAAGCATTGAAACATGAAATACGTCGTGCACACCCGCTAACTCTGGCAGTAGCACCAAACGATAAGCCACGTCTCCAATTCTGCTCTTAATCTCAAATGGTCCCACAAACCTCTTTGCAAGCTTTCCTTTCTGTCCGAATTTGACAACACCTCTCATCGGAGACACTTTCAGGAAAACCATATCTCCAACCTGGAATTCTAAAGGTCTCCGCCTCTTGTCTGCATAGCTCTTCTGACGATCACGAGACTCCTTCATTCTCATCTGAACAATTCTGACATTCTCACTGGAATCAGCAATCTCTGAGGGGCCAAGAAAACTTTGAACTCCTACTTCCTCCCAACATGCCGGGGTCCTGCATCTCCTTCCATACAATGCCTTAAATGGTGCCATACCAATACTTGAATGATAGCTGTTATTGTAGGCAAACTCACATAGAGGCAAACTCTCATCCCAACTCTCCTTTAAATCCAAAACACATGCTCTGAGGAGATCTTCCAGTGTCTGAATGGTACGCTCTGACTGTCCATCTGTCTGAGGGTGGTAAGCTGTGCTGAACTTTAACTGAGTACTCATAGATGACTGAAAAGTAGACCAAAACCGAGAGACAAACTTAATGTCTTGATCGGACACTATGGACTTAGGCACTCCATGCAGCTTGACTATATTGTCCCTGTACATCTTAGTTATCTTATCCATAAACTGTCCAGTCTTGAATGACAAGAAATGTGATGACTTAGTCAATCTATCCACAATCACCCAAATAGCATCATTGCCTTTCTTGGTGTTCGGCAACCCTGACATGAAATCCATAGTGATATTCTCCCATTTCCACTGTGGAATCTCCAATGGGTGAAGCAAACCAGGAGGCTTCTTTTGCTCTGCCTTAATCTGTTGACAAGTCATACACCTGGAAACAAATTTTGATATCTCTTTCTTCATTTTCACCCACCAATAATGATTTTTCAAATTCTGATACATTTTAGTACTCCCTAGGTGAATAGAATATCTGGTGTGGTGCGCATCTGTCATCAACTCTGATTTGATGTCTTGAACATCTGGCACACACAACCTATCCTTGTAGTACAAAACTCCCTCAATCAATCTGAACTCTGGCTTGTCATCCACATGTTCAATGTTTCTCTGCAACTCCAGATCATCCTTCTGGCATCCCTTGATCCTGTTAACTATCTCTGGCTCCCAAACTCCCATAGTAGCAACTAAGACCTTCTCATTAACTGGTCAGACTTCCACATCCATATCTCTGAACTGCTCCATCCATCTCCATTCAGACATTATACATCCACTGAATGCTGCCTTCCTACAGAGAGCATCTGCTACAACATTCACCCTTCCAGGATGGTACTTGATCGGAAAATCATAATCCTTTATGTACTCCATCCATCTCCTCTGTCTGTTATTTAGATCACCCTGTGTAAACAGGTATTGCAGACTCTTATGATCTGTATGCACCTCAAATCTCTCTCTATATAAATAATGCCTCCACAACTTCAATGCAAACACCACTGCTGCTAACTCCAAGTCATGTGTGGCATATTTCTTCTCATGATCTTTCAATTGCCTCGATCCATAGGCTATCACCTTGTTATGCTGCATGAGAATACATCCCAAACCTATTCTTGATGCATCTGTGAAAATCACAAATCCTCCACTTCCAGTGGGTAAAGCAAGTATGGGTGCTGTAGTCAATCGGATCTTCAGCTCTTGGAAACTCTTTTGACACCCTTCCGTCCACACAAACGGAATATCCTTCCTCGTCAACTTAGTTAATGGAGATGCTAAGGTAGAGAATCCTTTCACAAACCTCCTGTAGTAACCTGCAAGTCCAAGGAAACTACAAATTTCTGCTACATTCCTCAGGCTACTCCAATTAACAACTGCTGCAATCTTCTTGGGATCCACTGTCAGTCCTTCCTTAGAGATAATGTGGCCCAAAAATGCCACTTGTTCCAACCAAAACTCACATTTGCTCAACTTTGCATACAGTTGGTTATCCCTCAAAAGCTGCAAAGATATTCTCAACTGATGCTCATGCTCTTCCTTAGTCTTTGAGTACACTAACACATCATCAATAAAGACTACCACAAACTGATCCAAGAAAGGAGCAAATGCCTTATTCATTAATGCCATAAAAACTGCTGGAGCATTCGTCAACCCGAAAGGCATCACTAGAAATTCAAAATGTCCATATCTCGTCCGGAATGCAGTCTTAGGAACATCCTCCTTCCTGACTCGCAATTGATGATAACCGGAACACAGATCTATCTTCGAAAAGAATTGGGCTCCCTGCAACTGATCGAATAGCTCATCGATCATCGGTAACGGGTACTTATTCTTAACAGTTACCTGGTTCAACTGTCTTATAATCTATGCACATCCTCATAGTCCCGTCCTTCTTCTTCACAAATATCACCGGAGCTCCCCACGGTGAAACACTGGGCTTGATGAAACCCTTATCCAACAGATCTCCAATTTGAGTTTTTAACTCTTTCAATTTTGCTAGTGCCATCCTATAAGGGGCCTTCGAAATAGGTGTTGTCCCCGGTTGCAATTCTATCGTGAAATCTAACTCACGGATAGGTGGCAAACCAGGAATCTCATCCAGAAACACATCCGGGAATTCTCGCACCACTGGAATCTCATCAACAGTCTTGGACTCCTTATCTTCCACAATAAATGCAATAAAGCCTTCGCATCCGCTCCTCATCAATCGCTCTCCTTCAATGCAGAAATCATCCGAGTGGAGATGGGCTTTTCAGCTCCAATAAACTCAACACTACGGTCTGCACTCTGCAACTTCAGGGTCTTGTTAAAACAATCTAACACTGCTCGGTTAGCTGCTAACCAATCCATACCGAGTATTACATCAAACTCCGCCATTGGTAAGATAATCAAACTGACAGTCAGCTTAACTTTCCCAATCTGAATACTACACCTAGGGTAGATGACATTACAAGCTACATGTCTACCTACAGGGGTATCTACTATCAAATCATAAGGTAGTATCTCCTTATCCTCCCCCAAATGCAGTGCAAATGCTGGTGCAACAAACGAGTGGGTGGATCCAGGATCAAATAGAACTTTAGCATCAAATCCACAAACTAAAAGTGTACCTTCAATGACATTTCCTACAGCCTCTGCTTCCTCATGCGTCAGAGCATAAGCTCTCTCTACCTGCTGGGGACGCTGCTGGTGATACTGCTGCGGTGGTCTCTGACCACGCCCCTGGAATCTGGGTACTGGGGGTCTCTGCTGATAGCGCTGCTGAGGTACTAGAGGGCGCTGCTGCGGTGGCTGAGGTGGTCGAACAATCATCTGTTGCTGCTGCTGCGGCCTGGCCTGTCCAGGAGGCATCTGTCTCAACGGCTGCGCAGGATGTGGTGGCCTGGGCACCGGAGCTAGAAATGCTGGTGGTGCCACTCCTGTCTTCCCTGGGCAAAAACGAACCTTATGCCCTGGGTCTCCACAATTGAAACATGCCCCTGACTGCTTCCTGCAATCACAGCCAAAATGATTCCGGCCATAATGTATGCAAGAGACTCGCTATGGCTGCTGTCAGAATACAGGCTCGACCCGTAGCCTCTTGGGTGCTGGCTGCTGATACAACAGGGACGAAGAACCCTGTGTCCTGGGCTGAGGGATCAATGCCAAGATCATCTGTTGCTCCAATGTAATCACATCTTTTAGGGACTCCTCTGCCCAATATGCTTCTTTGACCACATCATCATAGTTGGTCTGTCTGCTTCACTGTACTTGCATCTTAATATCTGCTCGCAGTCCCTTGATAAATCTCCGGACTCTCTCTAACTCTGGCTGAATCAGACTCTCAGCAAATCGGGATAGATGGGTGAAGGAAATCTCATAGTCCTGTACTGTTAAATCACCCTGCACCAATCGCTCAAACTCCTCCATCTTCTGATCCCTATAGTGCTCCGGGATAAACTTCTTCTGGAACTGCTCTGTAAAAGTCTTCCAGGCTACCTCCTCAGCGATTTCCATGTATGGGTGTTTGACGGTTTTCCACCATCTCTCAGCTGCTCCACGGAACGTGTGGGCTGCTAGCTGCACCTGCTGAATGCCCGTGGACCGAAACACCTCATAGATCTTTTCCATTTGGACAACCCACTCATCTGCAACAGCGGGGTACTCAATGCCATGGAACTCAGGTGGAAATCTCTTCCTAAACTTCTCAACCAACTCATTCAGGTCATACTCCTTGGCCTGTGGCTGGCCCACCTTCTGTACAACCTCAAGCATCTGTGCTTGGAATACAGCTTAGTCCTCATTCTGCTTCTGGCTCTGCTCAGCCATATCCTTCTGAGACTGGATGAAAGCTGTCATGAACTGATTGAACTGATTCTCAGCACTATTCTGAGAAAAAACTACCCTCACCTCGGGTATTGTGCCTACCAGCCATAATCCTGTAAACCATTCAAGGTTAGTTCCAATATGCCCCAAGCTAACAAACAATACTAGAAAATAAAACTAAAAGATCAACCTACTGACTAACGAAATCCTCACACGCGTCCTATGGTTACTACAATTTTTACCCTGAGAAACGAACCACTGCTCTGATACCATCATGTCACATCCCCCGAATCCAATTAAAGAAATAACCGATTCCTTAAGAGTGAATTTTAGGACTAATTAAAATTTTTGTCCTTTGGGCCCACGGATCGTAAGTCCGCGGTGAGGATAAAATATTTCAAGCCTATTTTAATACATTAAACATTGAGTTCATAGAACTCTAGGCATATGGAATCTCAAGCAATGGATAATAATTCTCATTAAATTAAAGTTGCATGAAAGGATATAAATAAAACTAATCAAAGAGTTAGTTATTACATTGGCCATCCCAATAAACAAGGCCAATAAAGAACAAGTCAATGAATGTAAGAAAGGTCCAACGAGAGAAATAAATGAATAAAGAATACTCTAATAAAAACCCAATGTATCTCTCTCGTGCCCGAAGTGATGACGCTACTCTACGTCATCGGCACGCCACTCTCGTGCCTCCTCAGCTGGTTGGAGATCCTCTGGGATATCCTCACCGGCCTGCTCCTCGAAGTAGTACTCACCTGAGGTGTCTGCACACCAAGGAACAGAGTCAACGGCATGTTGAGCAATAGATATATAAAGCATAATAACCACGACATGCATCAAGTGTAGAATAATGACAAGTAAATGATTATCTGAATATAAAGCCAGCGAAACTAGGCATAAAGCGAGAATAAAGTCCATAGAAACAATAATAGGGATCCTAGCAAACATCTAACAATAACCACTATCCATGCAATGCAAAACAAGAACAAGCAAGCGGGAGACTCCGAGGATGTCCAAAGCCACCTCCTGTGGTACCAGTAACAATCCCCTTGGACTACTGATACCAAAGTCCGGCTCCAGTGGGATCCTAGCTCCCTGTCCTGGGAATAGCAGCACGGTCCTAGCCCGCTCCTAGCTATTCAACGCCATGGACGCCGTCCTACGCCGACTGCCCACCCCGACAACCGAGTAACCGGTTCGTCATTTAACCCCAAACTGCAGATGGCCATGATATGCAAACAATAACAGAGTGGTTCTGACGCAAGGACAGACAAGATAAGCAAGTCTCGCTAGTTCCAAGTACAAGACCAGATCATAGGGATTATCTTATTCAAGATATCACAAGACAAGCAACACGAGATAATCCCTTCCATCACTAGCCAGTCATGTTCATCAAAATAAGACACGGTTTCCTAAGGTCCACTCTAAGTCAGGTCCAAGTCCTAAATTCTATAAGAATTTATGTTTCATATATAATTAAGTATTTTATGCCAAGAGTGTACAAGGAATGTAAACAACGGATACAAGTCAAAAGTCAAGGAAGAATTACAATCCAATCCTTGGCAAGTGGTGTCATTCCTGTATTCCACGTGTTCTAACGGAGTACATGTGGAAATTGGATCAATGATGCTTTTAGTAAAATCCCTTGGTGTACAATCATGTGGAACATCATTCAATTCAACTCCATATGCATTCGGTTACAGTACGTGTAATGCACGAATACCTAGATAACCCATCGAATTCACACCAAGCACGTGATTCAATTTTAATCTCCAATTAATGGTCAAGTGAGAATAAGTTAAGGGTTTCCAACATCTAAGGCCGTACCTAAGTTAAACAATCTTTTTCTCAAATTACAAGAGTTGAATCATTAATTCAAATCATTACATCACTTCCCGACCTCCGATCATGATGAAACTAGAACCATTGGATTTTCCAATGGTATATTATATGTTAAATTCCAACGGGCGGATTGAAAGTTACAAGCCTTCGAAGTTTCAGTGACCATGCACCCTCCGATCGATCGTACCAAATGTGCGATCGATCGGCACTAAACACCTCAGTGTTAGTGCACAGTCCGATCGATCAGACTGTGTGCCCGATCGATCGACACTGGGCACCTCCCAGTTAGTTGAGAGTTTTCACAAACCGATCGATCGGACTTTGTGACCGATCGATCGGACTGTGATCGCTCACAGTTAAATTGGGGGACTAGTCTTTGTCCGATCGATCGCACTGAGCGACCGATCGATCGGACAGTGAACCTGAAGCCCGAAATTGGGTTTATGCTCCCTTTTTCCTCCGGCCAATCCATGGCTAACCTGCAGAAAACTGAGCCTCCTTGCTCCCCATTCAATCCATCAATCACATTGACACCATTTCCAGCAATTTAAGACAACCTAGAATTATCAATTAAACAATTTATCCATTTATTCCACAAATCTAACCTAATATTTATAATCCCCAAATCAATATTAGAAAGGCTTGGAATTAACGAGATATCTATCAGGAATCATAGCCAGATCAATAATAAAACAACATACATGCTTATAATGTAATGCATATCTACTTGCCTCAACCAAAGTAAAGATTGGAAATGAGTGAAATTTGAGGAGAAGCTTTTCTACCCTCAATGTCACAATCTAACCCGAACGATTATAACCTAGAACGCAAATAGGGATGGCAACGGGTCGGATCGGAGGCGGATATGGCAATATCCGCCTCCATATCCGAATCCAATTCTCCGTATCCATATCCGCTCCGATCTCCGAACAAGTATCCATTCTATCCTCCATCCCCGCCTCCAAATGGAGATCGGATATCCAAACGGAGAATCGGATATCCGAATCATTAAAAAAATATTAAAAAGATAATATAATTTAAGCATTAAAAACATTAAAAAGAAAATACAATTCAAAATATATCCAAAAATAAACTTCCAAATAAAGTCATTCAAGTTTCAACACACTTACACAAGTCATACAAATCCCAATTAAATCCAAATTAGTTTTAATTCAAAATTTCAACCAACAATATATTGATATATATATGGTGTAATATATATAATATTGTATAAGATAAGGGGGAAAACTGCAATTAAGGGTTAAACGGATATCCAAACGGGTCGGATACGGGTCGGATATCGGATATCCAAACGGATATTCGGATCGGATATCTCCATATCCGCCTCCGATCCGATCTCTAATTTTTTTTCAAAATCTATATCCGAATCCGACCCGATCTCCAAAAAAATCTCCGAAATTCATATCCAAATGGAGCGGGTATCGTATCGGATCGGACCGGACGTAATTGCCATCCCTAAACGCAAAGGAGAAGAAATAAATGAAAAAGATCAAGATTGAACCTAATCTAAACCCAAAGGAAGATGATTGAAAAAGATGAAGTTACTGGAACCTTATCAGATTGATACCGGAAGCAAGAGGGGATCGTGAGGATAAATTCTAGCGGATCGGATCTTCAAGTTGGATCTTTTAGGACGGAGTTCAGGCTTGAGAAAGAAGAAGAAGAAATGGGGGCTGCTGTTCTTTCGTTCATTGCAGAGAAAGAATAAAATTAGGGCACATTTTCTTTTAAGAAGACGATAGAGAGGAAAAGACCGAATCGCCCTTTAAGTGGGTTCGGTGAAAGAATGGACCACTTGAAAGGTTTCTGATCGTCGGATCGCGACGAGTTAAGAGACAAAAATCATCAGAACGACGAGAACTTTCCAATGAACCCAAAAATCACGGCGTTTGGAATATTTCGGAAAAACACTCAATTTTTCCTAAATTGTAAACTACCCCCTGCTATGATCAAACGAACTCGGAATCGAACGAAACTACACAGATACTATTCTAATGCTAAAAGAAACTCGCTCATGATCTAAACCCACTTAAATATCTAAAATATAATTAAATAAAATAATAACAATTAAACGGGCCAACGGGCCGGTTATTGGGCCCAACTGACCCAGTAAGGTCACAGACCTTACACTTTGTAGAAGCGAGAGATGAAGAAAAAGAACTATCGACAGTTCTCCTAGCACAAGAGGAAGGCTATGGCCAAGAAAATGTCTGGTACTTGAATTCCAGCGCGAGCAACTACATGTGTGGGAAGAAGGAACTCTTTGAAGAGCTTGCTGAAGATGTCAGCGGAAAAGTAAGTCTCGGAGACTCATCAAAGCTTCAGGGACGAGGTAAGGGAAATATTAAGATTTATCAGAAAGATGGTGTGCCTGCATATATCTCAAATGTGTATTACGTGCCCAATATGAAAAGTAACATCCTTAGTCTTGGGTAACTCCTGGAGACGGGGACATGGAGAATCACTCTTTGTCATTGAGAGATGCACATGGGAGGCATATAGCTCGAGTCCAAATGGCGAAGAACCGTATGTTCCCACTCTATCTTAACACAAGGCTAGAGAAGTGCTTCCATGGACTTATAAACAATGAGTTATGGAAGTGGCATCTTCGATATGGGCATCTCCACTTCAACGGGCTCAAGCTATTATCCACTGCAAACATGGTGCATGGCTTGCCAACCATCGAAAAGCCCAAGCATATATGTGAAGCATGCACACTTGGCAAGCAACAAAGAAACTGATTTCCAGTTGGGAAATCATGGAGAGCAAAAGCACCATTGCAGTTGGTTCACACAGATATTTGTGGACCGTTGGAGACACCTTCTCTTAGAGGTAATAGATACCTAATCACTTTCATAGATGACTTCAGTAGAAAGCTCTGGGTATTCTTTATCAAAGAGAAGTCAACAGCCTTCACTACCTTTAAGAATTTCAAAGCCCATGTAGAAGTAGAAAGTGGTTGTAAGATTAAGACACTTAGATCTAACAGAGGTGGAGAGTATTCCTCAAAAGAATTTCAAGAGTATTGCAGACAGTGGGGCATCAAGTATCAGTTTACAACTGCCTATACACCGCAGCAGAATGGAATAGCGAAAAGGAAAAATCGTACCATCCTCGATATGACGAGGACCAACTTAAAGAAAAAGGTCTGCCAAAAGAATATTGGGCAGAAGCAGCTGCGTGTACAACCTACTTACTCAACAGATGCCCTATGAAAAGTGTCAGGAACAAGATACCGCAGGAGGCATGGAGTGGTCACAAACCAAGTGTGGCCCATCTAAAAATATTTGGGTGTGTTGCATATGCCCAAGTACCAGAGGCAAAGTGGAAGAAGCTTGATGATCATGGAGAAAAGTGTATCTTTATCGGATACAGTGAGGAGTCTAAAGCCTATAAACTCTACAACCCAGTTACTAAAAAGGTGGTGGTAAGTAGAGATGCAGTCTTTAGTGAAGAAGAGGCATGAAGGTGGAATGAAGAAAACACATCCCAAGAAAATCCTCTTGAAATAGAAGAACACGAGACGCATCCCCAAAACCATGAAGGCCTGTGGCAAGATAATGCAACATATCCACATACAACATCATCACTTCGAAGAAGTCCTGAAGGACAAGATGGATCATCAGTAAGCAGCTCATCAGCTCGAAGCTCTTCCTCCTCCATCACACCAATCGAGATAAGAAGCCTAAGAGACATCTATGAGGAAACTGAAGAAACCTACCTCCTATGTCTCTATGCTGACCATGAGCCTCTTACCTTCCAAGAAGCAGTGAACGAAGATTATTGGAGAAGAGCCATGGAAGAAGAGATTCACGCCATCGAGAAGAATGACACTTGGGAGCTTACTACACTCCCTCTAGGCCAGAAAGCTATTGGTGTCAAGTGGGTGTACAAGATCAAGTACACGATCGATGGAGAGATCGATCGATATAAGGCGAGGCTTGTAGCTAAAGGCTACAAACAGCAATATGGCGTGGATTATGAAGAAGTCTTTGCTCCTGTCGCCCGACTTGATACGGTAAGAATGCTAATCTCTCTTGCAGCACATCATAGTTGAAAAATTTACCAACTAGATGTTAAGTCAGCATTCCTGAATGGTATACTTGATGAAGAAGTATATGTAGAATAGCCAGAAGGCTTTATAGTAGAAGGCGTTATATGGGCTAAAGTAGGCCCTACGAGCATGGAATGCTCGTATAGACAGCTATCTAGAGGAAAACGAGTTCTCCAAATGCCCATATGTGCATTCAGTCTACATAAAGAGAAATGCTCATGGAGAAATGCTCATAGCATGCCTCTACGTTGATGATTTACTATTCACTGGGAACAGCCCCCAGATGTTCGAAGAATTTAAACATGCTATGTTCAAGGAGTTCGATATGACCGACTGCGGACTAATGTCCTTCTTTCTGGGTATAGAGGTCAAGCAGCAGCAAGATGGTATTTCCAACTCACAGAAAAAATATGCTAAATAACTTCTTGAAAAATTCAAAATGAGAAACTGCAATCATGTAAGCACGCCCATAGCAACAGGCTTGAGACTGACGAAAGAATGAGAAGGAAGAAACATTAATCCGAAACTATTCAAAAGCCTGATTGAAAACCTAAGGTATCTCACAATCACAAGGCCAGACATTGTCTATGATGTCAGACTTTTGAGCCGATATATGGAAAGGCCAAAAGAGTCGCACTGGGTCGCAGCCAAAGGAATCTTACGGTACATGAAAGGTACCATGGATCTTGGTCTTTTCTACGGCTATGGCAATGAAGCAAAGTTATATGGATATTCAGATAGTGAATGGGGAGGTGATCAAGATGAAAGAAAGAGCACTACAGGGTATGTGTTTAATCTTGGATCAACAGCTTTCACGTGGGTTTCTAAGAAGCAAAGTATTGTAGCACTGTCTACATGTGAAGCCGAATACGTAGCAGCGTCAGAAGCAGTCTGCGAAGCTCCTAGAAGAATTCGATCACCCACAAGACGAATCCACAACTATATATGTGGATAACAAGTCTGCCATTGAACTCGCCAGAAATCCTATACAGCATGGAAGGAGTAAACATATTGATATCAGGTACCATTTCATAAGAGACCATGTGAAACAGAAAATAGTGAAGCTGGAATATTGCAACACTATTGAACAAGTGGGAGACATCTTCACCAAGGCTTTGCCAATAGAAACATTCACAAGGTTAAGAGAAAAGCTTGGCATAAAGATAGTTTCAATCTAGAGGTTTAAGAACGTCATTGTTGAGGGGGAGTATTGTTAGTCAACACTGACTTAATACTGGGACTAGCTCTGACCTTGGCTTAGTGAAAATATCCCCACACAATTGCCCCCCAGCCTTTGAGCTCTTAGAGTATCCCAACTCTTTGAGGTCTGAAGCTGACAAGGACTCGTAGAGAGAATGCCGAGACGTGGTGTGCCGTGATGCCCCTGCGTTCGGATCCGGGGGAAGCCCAAATGGCTTGTGGCTTTGAAATCCCATTTAATGCCGCACAGCCCCTGTGTACTTATCTCTGCCCGCTGTCGCTTCGGTGTCCGAGGCATTAAATGGCACATGGAAAACAGGCTGGTGCTTCCACGTGTCTTCTTTGGTTTGGCTGGCCCGTCTTTTCATGGCGGCGCGCGCAGCGAAAAGACGCGCCCTCTTTGAAATTCGAAAAGGCACCATGATTAGGCGTCCCATTTTCAGCTATAAGTAGGGGGCGCCCCTTTTTCTTCTTCTTCCTTCCTTATCTTTATTTTCCAGAACTCTGTCTTGCCTTCGCCTCCAGAGCTTTTCTTCCTCGTTTTTGCTTTCGCCTCTAGAGCTTCCTTCTTCCCTCTCTGCTTTCGCCTCCTTGAACGAGAGAGACTGCTGCAGAGATTTTCCAGACTTTTCGCCGGAGGGAGGTGCTGCTAGGGTTCTGCTTTCGCTGACCATTTCTGCTGTTGACCTTTTTGTAAGTCTTCTTCCCTTCATTCCTGTTTCATCCTGTTTCTTAGGGTTCTGTCTAGGATTTTCCTTTGCTTCAAGCACACTCTTTCCTTCTTCTAGCTTTTTCATTTGAGAGATGGGTATTTACAGTCACTGGATAGAGTCTGAGAGAGGGTTAGCTGACCTTAGGGTTAGGTATAACATCCCAGATAGGGTTCAAGTCATGGCGATCCCTCCTATTGCCCATATTCTTGGTGACTTTTACGGCGGCTGGATGCCGTTCCCCCTAGTAGCCGTAATCGAGGGCGGGGTCAGGTTTCCCCTTCGCCCTCTACTTAGGGAATGTCTTAGGGCATGGAACCTCTGCCCCTGCCAACTGATGCCCAACAGTTTCAAGATCGTAATGGGCACGGATGCGCTCAATACGATCCTGGGCATTGGTCTCGGCGTCCATGATATCGAGGACGCCTATGACATATGCAAATTCGGGAAGGATATGTATTATCTCCGCATCAAGCCGGGTCGGAGTCCATTTGTGCAAGCCCTAGAGGACTCCAATAAGTACGCCGGGGACGACCGTTTGATGGTTACGGGCAACTGTGAGTTCAGCGATGACGAGCCCAACGCGGAAAGATTTTTCAAGATTCCCCGTCATTTCGGCACCCCTCCAAGTAATTACAGTCTTAGTACACCTTTTTAGTTTCTCTGTTCTTCGATTTGCCAGGCTCATGCCCTTTGTTTGTTCTGCAGGTGCTCGTCAGAGGAGAGCGACTGCAGGCCGGGATGACTGGAAGCTAAACAAGTCTTGGATCCGGGCCTTGGAGAGCTACCACGGCCACGAGGACAGGTCGGCGTGGAAGCTGCTGGGGTATGAGCCCAGGTACCGCGGCTACAGGAGCAAGAAGCATATCGCTCACCGCACGCAAGCCGCGGCGGAGGTAGAGGGGAGGAAGAGCAGACCGCGGCTGACTCTGAGGGCTGTGCTGTTGGATACCGCGATCACTGAGAGGGGGGGTGAATCAGTGATTTCTAAAAACAGGTCCAATTCAACAACAAAACAAGTCAAACCACACAATGACACCAGATTTAACGTGGTTCACCAAAAGGCTACGTCCACGGATCAAAACCGTCCGAACACCGATCCGGTACCGGTCTGAATATATTTAGTCGCACCAACGACAAAGAGCACCAACCCTTAGTTTCAGATAGCACCAACTATCTAGGAAGCACCGACTCCCCTTACAATTTATCTGCACCCACAGATAGGATCACCAAACCCCAAACACCAAGCACCAACTTGATGTAAAAACAGAATAAAAGATTAACTCTGTCTACAGCCCTTCCCCTCTACAATTCTCTCTCTCTCAATCCCTTACAAATTGAAATTAAAGCATAAACAGAGAGACACTTAACTCATGGACGAATCACCATCTTCTAGAGCATAATCTCGTCCACAATTGCTGTAGAAAACGTCACCACATCAGCACACAGCAACACACACCAGCAGCTTTTTCTTTCTCTCAAGAACTCTCTAAAACTCTTCTCTATTCTTTCTCTCTTCTGGTGTATCTTTAGAACGACCCATACATGCCTTTATATAGGTTATAGTAACCCTTAATTGTATTTAAAACAGGCTACAATTCGTTTAGAAAGAGTCCCAAACGAAATAGATAAGAGTGCTGAATTTTCGTGCAAAACTTCTAATTCTGCGCAACTCTGGTTCCCGTGCTCGGTCGACATCCTGGCTTGCTCGGTCGACCGAAGACACTGACTGGAAACAGACAACTTTTGAGCTCGGTCGACATCCTGAGGTCTCGGTCGACCGAAGACACACTGTGTCACGAAAATAACTGAGAGCTACCTGAATCTGTTTTCTGCAGGTTTCTTCTTGCTCGGTCGACCGCATGAAGAGCCCGGTCGACCGGCCACTCTGTTTCAGGAAATCTGAATTCCTGACAGTTTCAATTCTGATTCTTCTCTTCAGCTCTATCAATACCAGCCTTTTAACTTCACGTTTGTGACAATGTGTTGACAAGAATTCCAACTCAAACCAATACTTTGAGATATTAATTCCTTCAATTCTTCAAAGACTGCTCATGACATCTCAAATTCCAACAATCTCCCCCTTTGGAATTGTTGGCAACACTATTGGAACTTCAACACTTTCAACTCCAGCTTGCAGCTCTTCCAAGTTCTTTTCAACACTCACTTGGAACCAATTCTGAAATTCTGAAATAACAACCATATACTGTCAACAATCTCCCCCTAGCTTTCATAGCATAACTTTTCTCCTTGCTATCATAGCATAACATCTCTCCCCCTTTGACAACAAGTCCAAAGGGACCAAACCGAGGAGCGAATAGGATATTCAATGAATGCATTGCTCCCCCTTTCAAGCACAACTCCTACGGTTTAGGAGAGTGAGTAACTCCTAACTTTTTCCGGAGATACTCGAAGACTTCCTTTGGCAGAGGTTTCGTGAAAATATCAGCCACTTGCTCAGTTGTTGGAACATATTCCAACTTGACCTCTCCATCAGCAACTTTATCTTTAAGAAAATGATAACGAATTGCTACATGCTTTGTTCGAGAGTGCTGAACAGGATTCTTAGATATATGAATTGCACTCGTGTTGTCACATAGGATCGGCGTAGGATCCGTTGTAGGAACTCCTAGATCAGAGAGCATTTGCCGCATCCATAACACTTGCGTACAACAAGTAGCCGCTGCAATATATTCCGCTTCCGCTGTCGAAAGGGATACTGAGTCTTGCTTCTTACTATGCCAAGCAACTAATCTTTCTCCAAGATAAAATGCGCCGCCGCTAGTACTCTTGCGATCATCTACGCATCCAGCCCAATCGGCATCAGAATATGCAACTAGAGTGAAGGATTTGCCTTTGGGATACCAGATACCAAGCTCCATAGTACCTTTCAGATATCGAAAGATTCGTTTCACTGCTGTAAGGTGCGTTTCAGTTGGTGCTACTTGAAAACGTGCAACCATACATACTGCTTGTAGAAGATCTGGTCTTGTAGCAGTCAAGTAGAGCAAGCTTCCTATCATAGAGCGATAGGTGGTATGATCAACGGACGAGGCCTTATCATCTTTGCTAAGCTTTGTGTTCGTTGACATTGGTGTGCTCACTGGCTTGCTGTCTTCCATATTGAACCGTTTTAGCATTTCCATAATGTACTTCATTTGTGATATGAAGATACCATGTTTCAGCTGCTGAACTTGTAAACCAAGAAAGAACTTTAGTTCTCCAAGCATTGACATCTCAAATTCTTTCTTCATCTCTTCAGCGAAATTCCTGCACATCTCCTCATCATTGCCACCAAAGATTATGTCATCAACATAAACAATGACAACCAGCTGTTTGCTTAACTCAGTTTTGACATACAGATTGCTATCAACCATTCCTTTTCCAAAACCGATCTTGCGGAGATAGAGATCCAGCCTTGCATACCATGCCCTTGGCGCTTGTTTCAGTCCATAAAGAGCCTTTTTCAATTTGCACACTAGATCTGAATTTTTGCTGATGAGAAAACCATCAGGTTGCTCAATATAGACCTCTTCTTCAAGTAAACCATTCAAGAAAGCTGACTTTACGTCCATCTGAAATACCTTGAAGGTTTTGTATGCTGCCAATGCAAGAAACATACGAATAGCTTCCAGACGAGCCACCGGTGCAAAGGTCTCTTCAAAATCTATGCCTTCAACTTGAGCATAGCCTTTACAAACCAACCTTGCTTTGTTTCTAATGACTTGACCATCTTCATTCAGCTTATTCCGAAAGACCCATTTAGTACCAATAACATTCTTATCAGTAGGTCTAGGAACAAGTTCCCATGTGGAGTTCTTCTCAATTTGCTCCAACTCCTCATGCATAGCTTTCAACCAACTATCATCGAGACTGGCTTCAGCCACAGTCTTGGGTTCAATGGTGGACACAAGTGAGTAATTGCTAACTACACTTTGTCTAGTTTGAACGCCTGCCTTAGGATCTCCAATGATTTGATCCTTAGGGTGTTGCTCTACCCAAGTGCTGTGCTTCTTAGGTGTGGTATCTTCTGAGTCATCCTTTGATTTCTCAGAATCATTAGATTCAGCCATCTCATCATCAATCTCACTCGAGTCCTCATAAACTGGACTGTCATTATGAGTTGCATTCTTTGGTGCAATATTTTCATCTATTCTCACATCAGCACTTTCTATGATTTTTCTGGTTCTTTTGTTAAGACACCTATATGCCTTGCTAGTAGAGGAGTAACCCAGAAATATACCTTCGTCAGCTCTTTCTTCAAATTTGCCCGGATTTTGTTCGAGCCGCTTGATGTAACACTTGCTGCCGAAGACTCTGAAGTGCTTGACTGTTGCTTTTCTTCCAAACCATAGCTCATAGGGAGTTTTGTCTTCATGTGGCCTGATCAAGCATCGATTTTGAATGTATACAGCCGTATGAATTGCCTCTTTCCAATACTTGTCAGCCATCTTGCTTTCACTTAGCATCGTACGAGCCATCTCTTGTACGGTGCGATTCTTCCGTTCCACAACTCCATTTTGCTGTGGAGTTCTAGGGGCTGAAGTACTGTCTTTGAATGCCATGATGTTCACAATATTTAGTGAACTCTTCAGATGTGAACTCGCCTCCACGATCAGACCTTAAAATCTTGATACGTTTTTCCAATTGATTTTCAACCTGTGCTTTAAACACTTTAAAACGATCAAGTGCTTGATGCTTATGCTTAAGAAACAATACCCATGTCATACGAGTATAATCATCAATGCATAACATGAAATACTTATCTCCATTGGTGCTTTGAGTTCGCATCGGTCCACAGAGATCAGTGTGCACTAGCTCAAGAGGTTTCTTGGAATGATGCTCCTTTGACTTGAACATAACCCTCGTTTGCTTTCCCTTTTGGCAAGAGTCGCAAATGGGATTGGAAGGCTTTTCAACTGTAGACATGCCTCTTACAGCCTTTGAATTGCAAATCTTTGACATGTTATCAAAGCTTAGATGCCCAAGGCGTTTGTGCCACAACCAACTTTCCTCTGTCCGACTCATCAAGCAGGTCTTTTCAGCTCCATCTGACAATGTATAGAGATTTCCAGCAGTTCTTGATCCAGTTGCCACTGTTTTGCCGTTGCTACTCTTCTTGATGGCAAACCCATTCTTTGTGAAGATAACTTCATGACCCTTGTCACAGATCTGGCTCACACTAAGCAGGTTGTGTCTCAATCCAGACACATATAAGACTTCTTCCGATCTGATCTTGTTTGCCATAAGCTGAATAACACCTTTTCCGCAGATTTTGGCACCATCATTGTTGCCAAACTTCACTGAACCGCCTTCATAGTGCTGTAATTTGATGAATTTCTCTTTATCACCAGTCATATGGCTTGAACAACCACTATCAAGGACCCATGGTGCTGCCTTCTTTTGTGCATTGAATGCCATTTGCACAATGAGAGATTCTTTGGGACTTTCTGCACTTTGCTTTGCTCTCCAAGCCTTGACTAACTTGGGTTTCTTTTCAACCTGAAATTTGTTAGCAATATGCAACCTACAATCCCTAGCCAAGTGTCCATAATTATGACACATATAGCACTCAATTTTGTGGCTACTTAGGATTGAAAAAGGATTACTAGTCACAAATGGGCTGTTTCTTACATAGAATTTGCAATCAGCTCTTTTATGTCCAAACATATTACAATGAAAGCAATAACCATAGAATTTATATCTTCTTTGTGGCTAGTTAGTCTTCATTACCTTTCTAACAGGAATGGACTCCTTTCTAGGTTGAGTTGGCTTCATAGAGTTAGAAGGTGCAGTGACTTGCTTCACAAGCTCTTTCTTTTTAGGAGGTGCAATCTTAGAGGATTCACCTTTCTCAAATCCTAGACCAAATCTGAAGTGGGCAGGTCTTTGAACTTTCAGTAGTTCATTGAGTTTCATAGTCCCTTCAATCGCTTGGAGCGCTTTGAGTTTTTTGCTATTTTCCAAATTTTCAGCCTTTGCTCTAGCGATCTCAGTTTCAAGTTTCATAGCCTCTTCCTTTTTGATACTTATTTGGTTTTCAAGGACTTCTACCATTCTTTTATATTCTTCTACTTGAGTTTTCAAAGCAATAATAGAACTTTCAGATTCATGGAGAAGTTTCAGATTTTTCTTACTTGATTTGCGTTCCATGCTAAGCTCCTCAAGTGCGGCTATGAGTTCCTCTTCAAGATTGACTTCAGCCTCCTCATCCTCTTCCGGATCTAGCTCTTCTTCTTCTTCAACAGTGACCATGAAGAGAGCTTCGGTTGATTCATCATCGTCTGAAGTTTCAGATGTGCTGTCATCTTGTTGACATAGAAAGTTTTTAGCTTTGCCCCTTTTTCTAAAATTACTCTTTCCTTTACTCTTTTCAGCATAAGAGTCATTATCATTGTCTTCTTTTAGCGGACACTTCGCAGCAAAGTGACCAATACCTCCACAATTGAAGCATTTAAAGGGTAACTTCCCTTTGTACTTGCCATTGCTTCCTTTCTTCAACTTTCTAACAAATTGAGCCTCAAGCTCATCATCATCAGAATCAACATCATAACCAGCAGTCTCTTTTGCCTTTTTCTGAACTTTGAAGGCCGCTTCTTTATCAGATGAAGACGTCTTTCCTATGCGCATCTCATAGGCAGTTAGAGAACCATGTAATTCATCCATGGAAAATGCATTCAGATCTTTGGCTTCTTCGATGGCTGAGACTTTTGAATCAAACCGGGGAAGAAGAGATCTTAGAACCTTTTTGACGATGACCGGCTCTTTAATCTCCTCCCCTAGTCCACGAATGTCATTCGTGACTTCATTCACTCGTTGCATATACGAGTCAACATTCTCGCTTTCCTCCATGCGAAGAGATTCAAATTGAGAGCGATGGGTTTGTAATTTGGCTTCTTTAATCTTCTCATCACCTTCATGTATGCTTTGCAACTTGTCCCAAATTTCCTTGGCTGTTTTGCATGCAATTACTTTGACAAGCTCGCTGTCCACAAGGCCACTAAAGAGTGCATTCTGCGCCTTGGAGTCATTGTCTGCCAACTTCTTCGATGCAGTATCATTGGGTACGGTGGCAGCATTGTAACCGGCTCTGACAGCCTCCCAAACATCATAGCCAAGAGATTTGATGAAGGCTTGCATCCTAATCTTCCAAAAAGAGTAATTAGAACCATCAAACAGAGGTGCTTTCATATTCCCTGTATTGACTGCCATGTGATTTGACAAGAGATCACCCTTAGCGTATTAAACTGATCAAGGGAACCTCGCTCTGATACCAATTGTTGGATACCGCGATCACTGAGAGGGGGGGTGAATCAGTGATTTCTAAAAACAGGTCTAATTCAACAACAAAACAAGTCAAACCACACAATGACACCAGATTTAACGTGGTTCACCAAAAGGCTACGTCCACGGATCAAAACCGTCCGAACACCGATCCGGTACCGGTCTGAATATATTTAGTCGCACCAACGACAAAGAGCACCAACCCTTAGTTTCAGATAGCACCAACTATCTAGGAAGCACCGACTCCCCTTACAATTTATCTGCACCCACTGATAGGATCACCAAACCCCAAACACCAAGCACCAACTTGATGTAAAAACAGAATAAAAGATTAACTCTGTCTACAGCCCTTCCCCTCTACAATTCTCTCTCTCTCAATCCCTTACAAATTGAAATTAAAGCATAAACAGAGAGACACTTAACTCATGGACGAATCACCATCTTCTAGAGCATAATCTCGCCCATAATTGCTGTAGAAAACGTCACCACATCAGCACACAGCAACACACACCAGCAGCTTCTTCTTTCTCTCAAGAACTCTCTAAAACTCTTCTCTATTCTTTCTCTCTTCTGGTGTATCTTTAGAACGACCCATACATGCCTTTATATAGGTTATAGTAACCCTTAATTGTATTTAAAACAGGCTACAATTCGTTTAGAAAGAGTCCCAAACGAAATAGATAAGAGTGCTGAATTTTCGTGCAAAACTTCTAATTCTGCGCAACTCTGGTTCCCGTGCTCGGTCGACATCCTGGCTTGCTCGGTCGACCGAAGACACTGACTGGAAACAGACAACTTTTGAGCTCAGTCGACATCCTGAGGTCTCGGTCGACCGAAGACACACTGTGTCACGAAAATAACTGAGAGCTATCTGAATCTGTTTTCTGCAGGTTTCTTCTTGCTCGGTCGACCGCATGAAGAGCCCGGTCGACCGGCCACTCTGTTTCAGGAAATCTGAATTCCTGACAGTTTCAATTCTGATTCTTCTCTTCAGCTCTATCAATACCAGCCTTTTAACTTCACGTTTGTGACAATGTGTTGACAAGAATTCCAACTCAAACCAATACTTTGAGATATTAATTCCTTCAATTCTTCAAAGACTGCTCATGACATCTCAAATTCCAACATGTGCCGCATCCAACTCTGAGACCTCCACCTCGGGGTCCGAGGAGGATAACGCCGAGACGATCGGTAGGGTTATCTTGTCATCAGAGAGTGATTCGGAAGAAGCGATGGAGAGGACCTGCCCGAAGCCAGTCTTCAAGAACCTCAAGGCTCTGCCCATGGGAGGCAGAGGTTGGGGCGCTGCGTCTTCTTCCCACGTGCCTTCTTCGTCGAGCGCGCCTTCGTCTTCCACCGCGCTCCTCCTGTGCGGACGCCGATGCCTTTCGCCGTGACCGGGACCGGCACTCCCGTGGTCGCCTCCCCCCTGGCCAC
This sequence comes from Litsea cubeba, assembly GCA_012931725.1. NCBI lineage: Eukaryota > Viridiplantae > Streptophyta > Magnoliopsida > Laurales > Lauraceae > Litsea > Litsea cubeba. Next base: position 22,374,818 of record CM022947.1, on the reverse strand, counting down.
GCAGGGGGATGACCTGGCCAGGAAAAGGGCCAGGGTCGAAGGCTCGGTGGGGGAGTCTTCTGCAGCCGGGATGTCAACGCGGGCTTCTCCTACCCCTTGGAGGCCGAGCTTCATGCTCCAGCCCGGGAAGCCGATGACGGTAGAGGACCGTCTGTCCGGAGGGCCGCTGGTGATTTCCTGCTTGCGCAGTGCCTGCGCCCTGACGCGGGACATGGAGAAGTACGACGAGATGGATGACATCTCTTTGCTGGCCTCGCAGATGAAGGCGAGCTTGAGCGTAAGTGCAGCAATCTTTAACCCTTTATTCTTTCTTTTGACTATAGCTTTTGCTCACTGGTGGTTTGATTTTCTTTGCAGATCGTGCAGATGGTACAGATCTCGGTGCAGCGAGTCCAGAAGTGCCATACCGAGCTCAAGCGGATCCAGGCCAACTGCGAGCAGCAGAAGAAGACCTTGGAGGAGGGCCAGGCGAGGGTGAGGGAATATGTGGAGACGCACCGATCCCTCTTTGCCGAGCTTGACAAGGTGAAGTCGGGTTTCGACCTGGTCAAGAGGAGGGAGGCCGAGCTGGAAAGGAGGATAGCCGACCTAGAGAGGCAGAAAGCTGAACTTGAGTTCAGAAATCAAGCCGAGGTCAGTGCTGCCTTCCAGGACGACGTCGATGTGGCTGGCGAGGAGTACGCGGCACAGGTCGACGACATAAGAGTCTCGTCCTGGGAGATGGGGTGGAAAGCGGCCCTTGAGAAGGCGGGGGTCCCCAGGGATCATCTTGCATACACGAGCCAGGATGAATACCCGTGCTCTGACACTGAGCTGACCCCGGTGGTAGACTCTGGGAGGGACCCCACTGCCGAGCCGGAACCGGAACTCCCCCCATCGTTGACTGACGCGCCTGCTGCGACTCCGGCCGTAGCTTCTACCTCTGAAGCCCCTCCTGCCGCCGCGACTCCGACTGCGGATGGCGTCGTGCCTGCTGCGTGAAGCTCTTCGGCTGCTCCTCTTTTCTATTTTTTTGATGTAATTTCTCTTTTGGCGCATCGCGCCCTTTATGTAGGAAGCTGTCAGTTTTAATGTAATGAAATTTTATTACTTTGAATGAAAGCCTACCTTTGTGTCTACTCTGTGTTCTTCTTTTCTTGCGCTTTTGTTTGATCTGAATGTGCCAAGTGTTTCGCTTCGGCTACATGGCCGAGCCCCCCTCATACATTGGGAACCCGCTATCGATTAGCTGCGCTTAGTAGCTGTAGCTCTTAGAACGCGATATAGGGCCCCCAGGGAGCTGAGCGTTGTGATGGCGAACGAGTGGTGTTACCAAACAGTAGAAAGAAGATTTTGCACAAGTATATGAGCTCGGTAAGTGCCGAGCTGCCTTGGTCCGGGATCTAATTGTTTAGGTTAGTTGCCCAGCGACTAGGCGTGCAAGTAAGGCGATCCCTCCGGCTCTTCGCCAGGGGTCGTGCTGGCTATATGGCGCGAGGGCCGAGATGCGCTTATCGTACGAGTGGAGATGTCCTCCTGGCTCTTCATCAGGGGCCGTGCTGGCTATCTGGCGCGAGGGCCGGGATGCGCTTACCACACGAGTGGAGATGTCCCCCTGGCTCTTCACCAGGGGCCGTGCTGGCTATCGGCGCGAGGGCCGAGATGCGCTTATCGCACGAGTGGAGATGCCCCCCTTGCTCTTCACCAGGGGCCGTGCTGGCTATCTGGCGCGAGGGCCGAGATGCGCTTACCGCACGAGTGGAGATGCCCCCTAGCTCTTCACCAGGGGCCGTGCTGGCTATCTGGCGCGAGGGCCGAGATGCGCTTACCGTACGAGTGGAGATGTCCCCCTGGCTCTTCACCAGGGGCCGTGCTGGCTATCTGGCGCGAGGGCCGAGATGCGCTTATCGCACGAATGGAGATGTTTTCTGCCGAGCTGGAGATGGCGAAGTCATTCCTTTGCCGATTTTATTTCCGAAGCTAGGATGACCCCACGCACTGCTGCCGAGCTGGAGAATTGCGGTATTGCCGCGGTCCTTGACTTAGAAAAGCAAGAGAAACTTTTGAGAAGAAATGTTCTTCATTGATTGGCATAAACTGAGTACATTTCAAAAGTAAAACTTTTTGAGGTGCGAGGCGTTCCATGGCTGTGGCAGTAGCTTTCCATCCATATCCTCGAGTTTGTATGCGGACCGGCCAGCAGTCGAGACTACCTTGAATGGGCCGCGCCAGTTTGGAGCCAACTTGCGTTGGTTCGGGTCCTTGTCCGCAGGCAGTGCTTTCTTCAGGACCAGTTCTCCAATGGAGAACTTCCTTTCCCGAACTCTCTGATTGTAGTCTCTTGCGAGCCGTTGCTGATAGGCTGCTAAACGGATGGACGCCGCTTCTCTGTGCTCTTCGGCCAGATCCAATCCCAGGGTCAGGTTCTTCTCGTTTTGACTTTGGTCAAAAAGTTCGGACCTGAGCGTTGGAAGGCCGATCTCAAGCGGGATCACGGCTTCCATTCCATATGCCAAGGAGAATGGGGTTTCCGAAGTGGAGCGCCTCGGGGTAGTCCTGTATGCCCACAGAACACTGGGTAACTCTTCCACCCATCTCCCTTTGGCCCCGTCGAGTCTCTTTTTGAGTCCATCAAGGACCACTTTGTTGGAGATCTCGGCTTGGCCGTTGCTCTGGGGATAGGCTGGAGTCGAGTAATGGTTCCTGATGCCGAGCTCCTTGTAGAAGTTTTTGAAGAGGCTGGAGTCGAATTGGGTCTCGTTGTCCGAGACCAAGATTCGAGGGATGCCAAACCTCGTGATGATGTTCTTCCATACGAAGTTTTTGGAGTCCCGCTCAGTAATGGAAGATAATGCTTCTGCCTCTATCCACTTGGTGAAATAATCAGTGGCCACTATCAGCCACCTCTTATTCCCTAGAGCTCGATGGAGAGGTCCTATGATGTCCAGCCCCCATTGGGCAAAGGGCCACGGGCTGGAGAGTGGGCTTAGATCCTGTGCAGGTTGATGGAGGTTGTGCGAGAACTTCTGGCACTTCACGCATTTCATAGCGTACATCTGTGCGCCCTTCTGCATGTATGGCCACCAGTATCCTTGGCTTATAGCCCGGTATGCTAGTGGCCTTCCTCTGATGTGGCTTCCGCAGATGCCTTCATGTATCTCGTAGAGGAAGTCTTCAACTCGGCTCGGGTGGACGCACTGGAGATAAGGACCTGTGAAGGACTTTCTGTACAGTTTTCCTTCTAGAGAGAGCCAGAACCGGGCTGCCCTTAGCTTGATTTTGCGAGCTTGAGCTCTGTCCTCGGGGAGTTGGTCGTCCTTGAGGTACGCAATGATGGGATCCATCCAATTGGGCTCGAGATCGATGCACATGATTTGCCGTGATGGGCGGAGCTCTATACTTGGTGATGTCAGCGAGCCTACTTCCACAGTCCTCTTTCTTCCAGCTTTGACGGCGGAAGCTAGGTTGGCGAGTGCGTCGGCGTGTGAGTTAGAATCTCTGCCAATCTGTCTGACTTCTGCTTCCGGGAATTGAGAGAGGAGCTTCTTGGCGAGGGTCAAATAGGCCGCCATTCTATCGTCGCGAGCCTGGTAATCTCCAGTGAGCTGGCTCGTCACCAACTGTGAGTCACTGAAGACCACCAGCTGCTGAGCTCCGAGAATCTTGGCACTATTCAGTCCTGCTAGCAATGTTTCCTATTCTGCCTCATTGTTTGATGCTCTGAAGTCAAGTGTCAGGGCCTGCTCAATGACTAGCCCTTCTGGAGACTGGAGAACTACGCCGACGCCAGCCCTCCTAGAGGTAGAGGACCCGTCAATGAAGACCTTCCAAGCTGAATCACGAAACGTATCCCGAGATTGCTCGTAATCAGTCCCCGAGACTAAGTCGTCATGCCCTCTGCCCCCCAGTTCGGGGTCGAGTGGGCTCGGCATCGAACTCGATGAAGTAAACTCGATGATGAAGTCCGCCAAAATCTGCGCTTTGATCGCCGTCCTGGGTTGGTACTGGATGTCGTATTGTCCCAGCTCCACGGCCCATCTTGAAACTCGGCCGGAGAAGTCGGCCTTCCGAAAGACAGACTTGAGCTGGTGCTCAGTAACCACCACTATCGTGTGGGCCTGGAAATAGTGTGAGAGCTTTCGATAGGCACTGACGAGGGCCAGTGCGAGCTTCTCCATCTGCAAGTATCTGGTCTCGGCGTCGAGGAGGGTCTTGCTTATGTAGTAAATGGGCTTATGCTGCCCTTCATCTTCTCTAATCAGTACTGAGCTCACAGCATGATCCGAGACCACCAAGTACAAATACAGTGCTTCGCCTTTCTTCGGGGTCGACAGCAGTGGAGGTGAGGCCAGGTAAGCTTTGAGCTCTTGGAGAGCTGAGTCGCACTCCGGGTTCTAGTCGAACTTCAGGTTCTTCTTCAACAGCTGAAAGAAAGGATGGCATTTGTCGGAAGACCTGCTGATGAAGCGGTTGAGAGCGGCGGCCATGCCAGTGAGCCGCTGGACCTGCTTCGTCGTTGCGGGCTCTGAATTCCCAGGATTGCGGAGATTTGATCTGGGTTTACTTCAATACCTCGTCTCGTGACGAGGCTCCCTAAGAACTTGCCAGAGCAGACTTCGAAGGCGCATTTGGAGGCGTTCAGCTTTAATCCGAACTTCCGGAGAACATTGAACACCTGGCCGAGGTCCGTCAGATGGTCGTGAGACTGCATGGACTTGACGACCATGTCGTCAATGCACACCTCGACTGTTTTGCCGAGCTGGTCTCGGAACATCTTGGTGACCAACCTCTGGTAGGTCGCCCCTGCATTCTTAAGTCCGAACGGCATCACCTTATAGCAGTAGGTCCCCATAGGAGTGGTGAATGCCATTTTCTCTTCGTCTTGTCCATACATGGGTATCTGGTGATAGCCGCGGTAAGCATCAAGGAAGCTCATCCTGGCATGGCCGGCAGTGGCATCGATCATTTGGTCAATCTTTGGGAGTGGAAAGCACGCCTTGTTAAGGTCGGTGAAGTCGACACAGACTCTCCACTTTCCAGTCTTCTTTTTCACTACCACGGTGTTCGCCAGCCATTTCGGGTACTGGACCTCCCTGATGGCATTTACTTCTAGCAGTTTCTCCACTTCTTCGACCACGGCTGTAGATTGCTCGACTCCAGATCTTCTTGCCTTCTGGACCACAAGCTTGACTTGAGGGTCCACGTTCAGCCTGTGGCTCATGACCTTGGGGTCCACGCCAGGCATTTCCTGTGGGGTCCAAGCGAAAACCTCTCTGTTCTGCAACAGGAAGCTAAGTAGCTCGGACCTCTCCAGCTCGGTGAGCTGACTCCCAAGCAGGAAGTACCTCTCGGGATCACTAGGGTCGATCCTGACCTAGGTGAGATCTTCAATGCTCTTTTCTTCTGGATCGTGGCCAACTCTGTCCAGTTCGGCCTCCAGCTCCGCCATATGCACTTGCTTTGGCTCTTCCTCGCCGGGCATGACGGCCATCATGCAACGCTTGGCCATTTGCTGGTCACCGTCGACTGTGACCACCTCGATCCTGCCATCTCTCTCTAAAGGGAACTTAAGTTTCTGATGGTAGGAGGAGGGGACAGCCTCTATCTGGTGCAGCCAACTCCTCCCCACGATGGCATTGTAGGGGGATGGCGTATCTACGACGAGGAAGTCAACCATCACTGATGTGCCTCCGACTTGGACTTTGAGGGAGACTCTTCCCTTTGGATACACGGGCTTCGTGCTGAACCCTATCAGGGGGGGTCCACGCTTCTTGGAGATCCTCTTCGGTGAGCCCCATCTTAGTAAAGCAGTCGAAGTAGAGGATCTAGGACGAACTTCCGGGGTCGACGAGAATCCTCTGCACCTTGCAGTTCTCCAGCTTTAGGGTCATAATCAGCGGGTCATTGTGAGGGAGCTGGACTCCTTCCAGGTCCTGGTCTGAGAACCAGATATTTGGCCTCTCCTTCCGAGCTTTTTTGGAGGCTGGTCCGAGCTCGGCTGCCATGACCTGCTTCCCATGGGAGGCCCTCCTGGCCTCAGCACGGGCCTGGCTGCTGTTCAGCTTAGCAGGGGCCAGGTGAATGATGCTTATGATTCTCTCTGACTCGTCGCTGTCATGACTCTCCTCGGCTCGGTGCCGAGGTCGCTCATTGCTTCTGCTATCTGCTCCCTTGCAGTACTTCTTCAGGTGCCCGTCCTTGACGAGCCTCTCGAGATGGTCTTTGAGAGAGTAGCAATCCTCAGTATTATGCCCGCTCTGCTTGTGGTAAGCGCAGAACCTGGTTTGATCTCTCTTGGAGGGGTCGTTCTTCATGGGCCGTGACCATTTAAAGTACGGCTTCCCCTGGATCTTGTCCAGTATCTGGTGAATCGGCTCTTTGAAGACCGCATTAACCCTTTCGCGCGAAGAGTAGGATGGTCTGTATCTCTTGCCCCCTCCCGAAGTGTGAGTCGGGGCTGACGACTGGCCACCCGAGTGGTGGTCTCGGCTCGTCTCTTCTCTGTGGAAGGTTCTCTTTTCCCTACCGGAGGTTCGATCCTCCTGCCAGGACCGATCCTCCTGCCGCGGTCGGTCCTCCTGCCGAGACCGGTTCTCGTTCCGAGACCGGTTCTTGGAGACGCCAAAACTCTCGTTGGAACGCGCCTCGTCCTCTTCTTGCTAGATGTATTTGTTCACCCTGGCCATAAGGGCTGTTACGGAGAGGACAGGGTTTCGGACGAGCTCTTTCCGGAGCTCGCACCCTGGCAGGAGGGCGTGCTGGAAGGACCTGATCGCGACGTCTTCAGAGGAGTTGTCGATTTGGCTATAAACCATCCAGAATCTCTTGGCGAATTGAGTGACGCTTTCACTCCACCTCATTCTGAGGGCCATAATGTCGCTATCAGTCTTTGGAATGACTCGGTGCGCCTTGAATTTCCCCAGGAAGGAGTCCCGCAACTGAGACCAGTTCGTGATCGATCCTTCCGGGAGCGCACAGAACCATTTGAGGGGGAGATCCCCCAGGCTGGAGGAGAAGACTCTACAGTTGAGGTGCCCGACGTCACCCCAGACGGATAATTTTTGGGTGAAATGCCGGAGATGTGCTGTTGGGTCCGAGGTTCCATCATAGAGGACGAACCTCGGGACGCTGAACTTCTTTGGGAGGGGATAGTCGATAATTTCTCTGGAGAAAGGAGATGAGTCGAGGCCAGTGAAGTCGGAGACGTTTGGCTGGTTCTGAGCGAGCCCTGCTTCCTTCAGGGTGCTCTGGATGGCCTGCTTGACCAAGTGGTCAATCAGTGCCTTCTGATCTCCCGCCTCTGATCTCGGCATTGACCCCCTGTCAATGTGGTTATGGCAGGAACTCCCAGCGTGACTCCGCTCGCGGCTTTTCTCGTTCAGATGTTCTCTTAAGTCCCTGCCAGTGACGGGATCCTGTCTGCCTACGAGACCACCGCCCCCGGGGGCTGTCTCCTTCTCCCGGAGCTGCTGTCTGAGCTGGCGGATAAGATCGTCTTTCTCCTGGAGGGCGAGATTCTGGGCCCTGATTGCTGCTTGAGCGGGGTCGGCTCTGCCACCTTCGTGGTTCGAGCGGCGCTCGGATCAGTGTGATCCCGCCGCTGCCGGGCCTTTACCCTTCGAGAAGCGCTCCTGGAGGGGAGCACTCAGCCGCGGTGGACTCCCCATTTCTAACGGGGACGAGGCAGACTCATTGTGGTAACTGTCCACCTCTGCGGCCTCCCCTCTCGCGTTGCGCTCCTCTGGATGGGACACATAGGGCAATGGTCCAGGGAGAACCAGCGGCCCTGGGGGGAGGGACTTCGGGTGCTCTCCGCCTCTTTTGTTTCTCGGAGCCATGGCGATTGGAAAAGCTTTGAGAAAGATTTTGGGAAAGGTTTTTGGGTATGGGTTATTACTTTCCCACAGACGGCGCCAATTGTAAGTGCCTAAAAATTACGGACTTTGGATCAGGGATTAGGACCCTTGTCTTGAGTGGTTTGGATGAAGATGATCGTGGCTCCGGTTAAACCTGAAGAGGAAGAGAAGAAAACACGTCAGAGGACCCTGGCTGTGGGCAGCGCAAGGCTCTCTGATGCTTAAGTCAGTTTAGGGACTGAATAAGGGAGATGGAGAGAAAATAGCAGAGTAAGTCTATGCGTTATGGGTTGCGTACCTTAGAATGGAGATGGAGATGCTATTTATAGGAGATGGAGATGTCTTGCGTGGGTGAGTTCCAAGATGGGCCTGGCCACTCGAGTGGCCCTGTCCACTCAGCCCACAATTCATTAAATGCTTGTCTTACCTACCCATGCCTCATTAAATGCCAATCTTATCGGGCTAGGCGGTGGTTTGACTTTTGGGCCAGGTCCCATCGGGCCTGGCCTGGGCCATGCTTTGGGGGGTACGTGCTCTGTATACGCTGTTTTGTCAGGAATGATGGGTCGCAGGGCACGCCTTAGTACGCGCCTCCATCCCGTCGATAGTCCCATCAGCGTCTGTCAAATCTGCCGTGCCGAGGTCGGTGTACAATGTCCCGTGCCACCTGACCTCGGGGGTGCTCATCTCGGCGAGTGCCGCGACCCTTTAGCCGCGGTCCGTCTCGGCCGAGTGGAGGTAAGATTAAGATGTCTTAATACCGGGACTAGCTCTGATCTCGGCTTAGTGAAAATATCCCCACACAGGTGTTTTAGGTTTTGATTGTCTTTAAAAATTATCCTAGTCATGATAATACAAATTATTATATGAGCTAAAGCAAATGAGAATCAAGAAAGATGCCCAATTAAAACTAAAAGATTTCTAGGAATTCCCAACTGCAGATTACGATAAGACCAAACAAATAAGTGAATCAACTCAAAACAAAATTAAAAAAAAAAACAACAAATAGAAAAAAAGCTCAATAATTCTTTTAGATGTCTCCCAATCACATGTTCCAGCCACCTGTAATCTATCCCATACCAGATTTTTTGTCTCCAAATGTTAAACAACACCTTCTTCCTCTCCTCTCTGACCTTTCCCCCAACCCTGTTCTCAGTGATTCCCTCAGCTGGAGAGACTCCCCCGATGGCAAGCTTTCCTTACGATCTGCATGGCAGAAAATCGACACAGAGCAGCGATTCTTCCTTGGCCCATTTTGATATGGAACAACATCTCCCCTCAAAAAATTAACTGCTTCGGTTGGTGCCTAATGCTCAACAAAACTCCTACAGAAATCAGGCTGAAGCGTTTGGGTTTCTCTCTTGCCTCCAGATGTAGCATTTGTTGTGCAGATGAAGACTCAGTGGGCCATCTCTTCTTCTCCTGTGATCAAGCGCAATCCATCTGGTCATGGCTTCTCCATGCAGTTGGGCTTCAGCTTCCTCCTAGTCTCTCTGCCTCCATAATTTGGTCAATCCTTTCCAAAGACAATGACACCAATGGCTTGAAATTCATGGCCGCCATCTTCATCACTGTTCTCTACTACTTGTGGTTGGCTAGAAACGAAGCAACTTTTGATGAGCGCAGATCCTCCCTTCAATCCCTTCAAGCTCGCCTTATTGATGCAATCTCATTCTCCCTAAAGTAGAGCTCAAGGCCATTCGCCAGCAACCAGCTCTGTGCTCTTTTTGCCTCTATGCAAGTCGCTCTTTCTACCTGAGTTCGTCTGCAACTCATAGAGCTAGTCTGCTGCCCTTCTTGCATTTCTTTACCGAGCTCTCTCCCGGTCTCTCCCTCCCTCCTTTTCTTCTTCTGTTTCTTTTGTTTTTCCTGTGGGTCAACTATTTGGACACCTGTTTAATGTGTCATCTTTTTGGACACCTGTTTTTTTTTTGTTTATTTATTTATTTAATTTTTTTAAGTGGGTCACCTTTAGTGTGTCATCTTTTGGACCCTTTTTTTTCTGTTCTTTTCAGTGGGTCATCTTGGACCCTTGTAATATTTTTTCTCCCCCCCCCCCTCCTCCTCTTTTTTCTTTTAATACAAATTACCCTTACAGCAAAAAAAAAAAAAAAATCCCATACCAACTGCTAATATATATCCTTCACCCCTCACTTCTATGATGTTTTTAATTGGAATCCTACAAGTTCAATTCCGTGCAAAATAGGCCCCATGAGTGATCAGACCATAATTCACTATTGAATTTATTTGGGGTAAGAATTGCATTTAGAAAATCATTCAGCTTCGAGAACAACAAGATGGAGTGTCAAACTGGCATAGCATAGAAGATGGAGTGTCCTATGGAACGAAGAGCAGCGGGTGTACGTTGGTGGAACAAAGATGGAGGTCCTATGTTAGAGCACCGAAGTGGAGCACTCTAGGGGTAATCCCTAGGACTTAGACTAAGCGAGTTTATGACTAGGATAGTTTACCATTCTTCCCATGTACAAGAAAAAAATCATTAAACTTTTAAAGTTTAAAGTACATGTTGAGGTTCCTATATTATAATAAAATTAAGATAATCCCTATCAATTGGGTTGCCTCTAGATTTGCCTAAAGCTAAAAGGGTTACTTGTGCTATAATATCTTCTCTTTTTTTTATAGCTATCCATTGTTCTGTCCCAAATTATTTAAAAAAAAAAAACCTAGGCGTGTCTCTAGATGAATATAAAAAAACTCATGCGATTGATAATTAATATGGATGGGGAGATTATTGAATATGTCAAACATAGAATAAAAGCGGGATAGTTGTACTGTATAATCACTTTTGTAGTATTTGGTGAGCGACGAATGTCAGAAGGATTGAATGGAAAGTTTTATAGGGCGGTGATCAGACTAACTATGACCAATGGAGCAGAATATTAACCAACAAAAAACAACGTATACACAACGTGGATGTAGCGAAGTTAAAAATATTAAAGGTGAATGTATGGTAAAACTAAAAAATAAAATAAAATTAGAGTTAAGATAATGTTTAGGGAAAACTACCAGAAAAGTCCCCTTAGTATGTCATTGGTAGGATGACAACCCACTAGGAGTTTAGAGATGGGAGGGGTCCTTTGGGTGTGTTTTAGTCTTTTTTTTGTCATTTAGGACATTGTCGATATCGACCACTTTATACAGGTTGCTATTGATTTGCAGAACTCAAATAAAAAGTGGGTTTTTTTTTTGTTTGCTGCCGGTACTGCTCTAGAGTGGTGGATGTAGCTAGGAGAGGCAGGGAGAGGGATGATATGAAGAAATGGAGGGCGGCGATCATGGGGTCATCTTCGTCGGAGGAGGAGGGATGATCGCCATGGAGGGAGGGAGGAAGATGAGGGAGAAGAGGGGAGGGGAGACAGAGCCAAAGTTGTAGGAGGAGAAGAAGAAGAGGGCCCAGGCCTATAGGTGGTGGGGGAGGGAGGGGATGAGGGATAGGAACCTGTAGATCCAAGGGGAGTGAGAAGAGGTGAGGTTGGATGATCCTTAGGTGAACCTGCAGATTCAACGTTAATGTCGTTTTTTTTATTCGCGATATTGTCGATATCGACAACTTTTATCTGTTCCAGCAGCTGCTGACTTACAACTTTTAATTCATCCTACTGACGAAACTAGTCGATATCGATAACTTAATGTTGTCGCTATCGACAACTTTTATCTGTTCCAGCAGCTGCCTACTTACAACTTTTAATTCATCCCACTGACGAAACTAGTCGATATCGACAACTTAATGTTGTCGCTATCAACAACTTTTATCTGTTCTTGCAGCTGCCTACTTACATCCTTTAATTCATCCCACTGACGAAACTAGTCGATATCGATATCGATATCTTAATGTTGTCGCTATCGATTACTTTTTCTGTTCCAGCAGCTGCCTACTTACAACTTTTAATTCATCCCACTGACAAAACTGGTTGATATCGACAACATAATGTTGTCGTTATCGACAACTTTTATCTGTTCTTGCGAATTCCGAAGGCTGTGGAAATGACAACAACAACATCAAACAACTTCATGCAGTTCATAATAAACAACTCCTTTATCAATCATTTTATATACATGCATTCAACCATTCTATATACATGTTGTGGAACTCTAACATATACATTTAACCATTCTATTTACAATCTGCTAACAGTAAAGAAAAAATACTATCAAACGCAAAGTATACATGATCATGCTAACAGTAAAGGATCTTAAATAGAAATACAATTCATTCTGTACAATGGCAAAATGAGGCTAAGTATAAGTCTATCAACCTGACAGACTGATGAAACATAACCATATCAAAGCCAATGTTACAATTTCCAATAAAAAAGTACAACAAAGAGGTAGCCCCATAAGTAGTATCCACCAAAAAGTGAAGAAAACAAAATAGGGATACCAAGAAAATAAGGGAGCATACCTATGAAAATTGAGAGGCCATCAACCTGGGATACCATTTTCTAGCATGGTTGAAGATATATTTCACCAAACAACTACCAGACTATAACTTTTATCTAATAGCTAATCGACTGGTTTGCATGGTTTTATAATGTGAACCCAACATATTAAACCCAACTTACATCAAACACCTACAGGGCAACAACATATGCATCTCCTTAACTACAAGACATATTTCATCAACTACAAAGAATCCAGAAATTGGTATAGTTTCATAAGAGAGAATACAAAAAATAACCTAGACATATAGTTTACAAATATCACTCTACTAAAGAGGGATCACAAAAAAAAAAAAAAAAAAAAAAAAAAAACCATCATCCATACAGCCAAAGAATCAAACTTACATTTAATTTATAGTGATTTAATCTACACATAACATAAACAGGGAAAACAACCATCATTCTCCAAAAGACTTCTAATTGAAACATCTAAAAAAACCTAATTTACCAAACAACTCCAGCAGAATCAAGAATTTCAATAGGCTCTCAACATTGTTCAATCAATAGCTCTTAATCCTCCACAGCACAAAGACGCCAACAGAGTGTTATAAGCGACCACATCTACAGCGCAATCTCTCTCAAGCATTTTGTCGAACACCCTCAAGGTGTCCTCCCCATTTCCATGATCGCCCCATCCCTTCATCAAAATGCTGTAACTTTTCGCCCTTGTCTCGAACTCCGACTTCACCTCCTCAAGAGAAAGCGTAATTCCAGGAAGAGAAGTAGATATGAGGTTTTGAGAGATTCGAGAGATGTAAGGATTTAGGTGGTGAAGGAGATGATGAGTTAGTGTTTTGATTTGATGGCGGGAAAGGAGTAGTACTCGAACGGCCATTGCAGGGGAGAAACCAGGACTTCCCATTTTTAAATCTTTCATTCCTTCCTGAAATGGATCGAGAGACCCTTTAAGCCCGAGTTGCCGTCGATGAAAAATGTCTGAATGTATAAATGGTTTACGCATATTGGTCGATATCGACAATATTGCTAAACGACAAAAAAAGGACCCCTGCCGTCTTTTAACTCCTGATGGGTCCTCTCCTTACTCATGGCTCACTATAGAGAGTTTTCTCTAATGTTTATGTCGGTTCTTAAAATAATAATAATAATAATAATAATAATAATAAAAAAGAAGATAATCATCACTGTGTGGGGAGATTTCCAGAACTACGGGATTAAGCTAATCACAGCCATCAGATGGGGCTAAGCATCCTCACGTGCCATCCGCGTGCCATCTACGTGGCACCAATCCCACCTCGGCTACCGGGACAGGAGGTCCGGCCGAAGTCAGGCAGCTCCGGGCCCTTAGCGCCGAACTGGACCACCTCGGGCATCATCTCGGCAAGGAGTCCACGTCGGCAGGGCCACCCCGGATGCCATCTCCACAGAGAGCCCTATCTCGGCTGAAGCCGCCTCGGCTGAAGAAGCCAGGACAATAGCCGAAGGGCAGAAAGAACCTTCATTTGCGCCCCTCATCCCCCACGTCATCAGGCACGTGGAGGGATAGGGTCACGAGCTAGTGGAACAGACGTGACATCCAGCCGCCCGCTATCTTCACCAGATCGCTGACATGGCAGCATCCAGCGGCTGAGGCCCCATCAGGGCAAGGCCCAAGGGCAGATCCGCTGATACTCCAACCGCCAAAGGCGCCCAACACAACCTGGCCCAACAAGACATGCATTTAATGCATTGTGGGCTGACCCGACTAGCATTAAATGCTGAGTGGGCCGGATTAGACTGCATTTATTACTTTATGGGCTGATCATGACTTCCCAGTCAAATCATGGGACCCACACCAAAATATCCTCTGAAGGATACGATCCAAACCCCTATAAATAGAACTCCATGCAACATGCAAGGTACGCATAATCTCATTCACAGAGCCCTTACTCTGTCTCTCCTCTCCCTCTCCTTCCATTGTTCCAGTTCCCATACTGACTTTGGCATCGGAGAGCCTTGCGCCGCCCAGGCCAGGGTCCTCTGACCGTTTGCTATTCCCTTTCAGGCTTCCGGACGGCATCCAGACATTCCCAGACACCATCATCTTCACGGATAAGTCCTATAAGGCTCCCTCTTATTGTGGGTCATAATTTTCTGCACCTACAATTGGCGCCGTCTGTGGGAAAGTAATATCCCAACCTCTCAAAACCTTCCCAACCTTCTCCAAATCTTTCCAAACAGTCTTTCTTAACCTCAACCTCACAGAAGCCATGCCTCCGAAAGCTAAGAAGGGCGTAGAATCTTCAAGAGCAGCGCTCGAGCTGCCACCACCGCCAACGGACGTCCCTCCCCAAGGACGCTCCCGTACGGTGCATGGCACGACCGCAGGCGAGGGCCGCCTGGGCTCCCAACTCTTTGTCGAGATCCCCTTCCAAGAGGGAGTCGAGGCCTCGCTCTCAGCGGACGAAGTCCCGCCACCCAGACGCGATGAGCGTCAGCATAAGCATCCCCGGAAGGACAAAGCCGTGGCCGTAGGAGAAACGCGCCACGCTCAACCCCCTGGAGAGGTTCCCGAAGCTGCCCTCCTCCAGAAGCAACTCCAGAAGCAAGAACGGATGATTCGCGAGCTCCAGCAGCAGCTGAGGGCAGTGCAAACTGCCTCCTTGAGGGAAGTCTCTGAGCCTCAGGGGAAAAAGAAGGACGCTCCCAGCAGGGCAGCCCAGCCTCCTCGTGAGGACCTCAGACATCATCTGGACCAGAAACGGGGCCAGATTCGTGACGAAGGCTCGAGCAACAGCCGAAGTCACCATAGCCGCGATGGCCGAACTCATAGCCATCGTAGCCCGAGCCATCCCAAGTGAAAGCACCGGGCTCCGACTCCAGAGAAGGACGACGAGCAAGAGCAATTTGACAAACGTGTCAGATTGGCTCTCCAGCACAACTTGGACATGCGGGACCAGAAGCAGATATGCGGTCACGTTGATCTGGGGGGCTCTCCCTTCACGAAAGAGATCGAGCGCACCCCCTTGCCCAGGAAGTTCTCCGTCCCGCGGTTCGTCCCTATGACGGACTGTCCGACCCATCTGCACACCTCCGACACTTCTCCCAGAAGATGTCGATCTGGGGGAACGAGGGTCACCTGAACTGCAAAATCTTCTCCTCCAGTTTGGGTGACCTCCCCCTGAAGTGGTTCTGCTCCCTCCCGGAGCAGTCAGTTTCCAGTTGGAAGGAGCTCCAGCTCTCCTTCCTGAAGAAGTTCCAAGCATACACCGTCGTCCCCAAGAAGGAAGGGGACCTCATCGCCCTGAGAATGAAGCAGGGCGAAACTCTCGCCAAGTTCACCCACCGATTCTGGGCGATCTACAGCCAGATCGAGGGCGCAAGGGAGGGGATATCCATCTACGCCTTCCAGCATGCCCTGATCCCCGGCAGCGACTTGCGAAAGGACTTGGCCGGGGACACCCCAGAGTCCATGTCAGAGTTAATGTCCCGGGTGAAGCGCTTCATCGCCCGGGAGGAAGACGAGATCCGAGCTAAGGATCAAGACGGGCATCCGGAGCCCGAACAGAAGAATAGCCAGCCTCGGCAAAAAGGCGGGAGGCCCTCCCAGAAGCAGGAGCCCAAGCGGGACTGGGCCTCCAGTTCGACGAAGCCTTCGTCGTCCAGGTCTGGGGGCACTTGGAAGCCCAGACCTCCCTCCAGCGCCAGTCAGAGCGTCAACGTCGTCTTCAAGGAGCCGATCTACCGCATCCTGGCCAAGATCAAATCCGAGCCGTTCTTCAAGTACCCTCCGCCCCTGAAGAGTGAACCCACCGAAGGCTCCCGGAGCAAGCTCTACTGCGCCTTCCATAAGGGCAACGGGCACAGGACTGGAGAATGCAGGACCTTGCAGGGGTATCTAGAGAAGCTGGCTGAACAGGGCCACATCCCAGAGTTCGTCAAGGCAGGTGATGCCGGCGGCAGCGAGGGCCGGGTTCACCAGAGTGCAGCCCAGGCTCCAGACAGCGAGGACTCAGAGAAGATCATCAACGTGATCCATCTGGCGTCCTCAGCTCCCGCTTCCTCATCCCGGGGAAGCTCCCAGACCCGTGCCGAAGCCAGGCGGGCTTCGCACGAGAAAGAAGTAATGAAAGCCGACCTCGCTCCGGCATCCAAGAAAGCCCGCCGCGACAAACCAGCCATCTCGTTCTCAGATCAAGATCTAGAGGGAGTCCAGGTCCCTCACAACGATCCCCTGCTCCTCACCATGAAGCTGAGAGACTTCACCGTCAAGAGGATCCTCGTCGACTCCGGCAGCTCCTCCGAGGTCCTCTACTACCACTGCTTCAAGAGAATGAAGCTCTCCGAAGCAGACCTCACGGAGGTCCGAGCGCCCCTGTTAGGGTTGTCCGCCACACCAGTCTACCCCAAGGGTAGAATCACCTTGGAAACCCGAGTTGGCGGAGCCTCCGTGTCGGCCGACTTTCTGGTTGTGGACGCCCCTTCTCCCTACAATGTCATTCTGGGCAGAACGTGGCTCCACAAGCTAGAGGCAGTTCCATCTTCCCTCCACCAAAAGCTGAAGTTCGTCCACGAGAACGAGGAAGGCAAGATGGAGGTAGTCACAGTAAAGGGAGACCAGCAGCAGGCCAGGCAATGCATGCTGGCCGCTGTCCCAGCTGTGAAGGAGCCAGAGCGCGTCAACCTGGCCGAGTTCGAGAAGGGCCTCGACGAGATCGGCAGGGACCCTGAGAAGAAGAGCATCGAGGACCTGGCCGAGGTCAGGCTGGACCCGGCAGACCCAGACCGTTTCTTCCTGATTGGCACCCAGCTGTCAGACGAAGAAAGGGCTGAACTCTCTCGGTTCTTGATGCAAAATGTCGACGTCTTCGCTTGGAGTCCAAGCGAAATGCCTGGGGTCGACCCTGAGGTCATGTGCCACAAGCTCAACGTCGACCCCGACCACAAGCCAGTAGTGCAGAGGGCCCGCAGGACCGGGCTGCAGCAGACAGATGCGGTCGTCGAAGAGGTCGACAACCTGCTAAAAGCAGGGGCCATCCGGGAAGTCCAGTACCCGGTATGGCTGGCCAACACGGTGGTGGTCAAGAAGAAAACTGGAAAGTGGAGGGTATGCGTGGACTTCACTGACCTGAACAAGGCTTGCCCTAAGGACAGTTTTCCCCTCCCGAAGATTGACCAACTGATCGACGCCACCGCCGGTCACGACCGAATGAGCTTCCTTGACGCTTACCGAGGCTACCATCAGATCCCTCTCTACGGGCCCGACGAGGAGAAAACCTCATTCATCACCCCACGCGGCACATACTGCTATAAGGTGATGCCCTTCGGGCTGAAGAACGCGGGGGCGACCTATCAGCGCCTCGTCACGAAAATGTTCCAGGCCCAGCTCGGCCGATCGGTAGAGGTGTACATCGACGACATGGTCGTCAAATCTGTGCGCTCCAGCGACCACCTGGCGGATCTCGGCCAAGTCTTCGACACCCTTCGCGCGTACAAGCTCAAGCTCAACGCTTCCAAGTGCGCCTTCGGCGTAGCCTCTGGCAAGTTCCTCGGCAGCTTGGTGACGCGGAGGGGGATAGAGGCCAATCCAGACCAGATCACTGCCATCCAGGACATCCAGAGTCCCTCTACCACGAAGGAAGTTCAGAAGCTTACAGGAATGGCCGCAGCACTCAATCGCTTCATCAGCCGCTCATCAGATAAGTGCAGGCCCTTCTTTCAGCTTTTGAGGAAAAATTTGAAGTTCCAATGGACCCCTGAGTGCGACCAGGCATTGGCCGCACTCAAAACTTATTTGATGTCACCCCCATTACTCTCCACCCCAACTCGGGGGGAGATTCTGTATTTATACCTTGCTGTCTCGGATCACGCAGTGAGCTCCGTCCTCATCAGGGAGGACGAGGGAGTTCAAAAGCCGATCTATTACACGAGCAAGACCCTGCTCGATGCCGAGACCAGGTACCTATTGTTGGAGAAGCTTGCGTTGGCTCTTGTCACCGCCTCCCGCAAGCTCTCCCATTATTTTCAATCCCACACTATTGTGGTGATCACGGAGCACCCACTCCGTTCGTTGTTCAAAAAAGCTGACTTTTCAGGGCGCATATCAAAGTGGGCAGTTGAACTGGGGCAGTATGACATACAGTACCGTCCCCGAACTGCGATCAAAGCCCAAGTCCTGGCCGACTTCATTGTCGAATTCGCCTCCCCCAACCAGGCTCCGACCCACCTCGGCACGGCACTGGGGGGCACAGGGCAAGAGCCAGCAGAAACAGAAGTCCAGCAGTCTCCCACCTTGGCATGGAAGATCTTTGTCGACGGATCGTCCACCTCCAAGAGAGCTGGCGCCGGCATAGTTCTCCAATCGCCAGAGGGACTGGTCATAGAGCAGGCTTTCACCCTCGACTTCAAAGCGACGAACAATGAGGCAGAGTACGAAGCACTGATTGCAGGGTTGAACAGCGCCCGAATCCTCGGAGCCCAGCACCTGGAGATCTTCAGCGACTCTCAACTGGTAACTAGCCAGCTCGCTGGAGACTACCAGGCCAGGGACGACAGGATGGCGGCCTACTTAGCCCTGGCGAAAAAGCTACTCTCCCAATTCCAGAAAGCCGAGGTCAGGCAAATATCCCGAGATACCAACACGCATGCAGATGCGCTTGCAAACCTGGCCTCCGCTGTTGAAGCAGGAAAGAAGAGGACCATCGAGGTCGGGTCAGTATCGAGGTCAAGTCTAGAACTCCCTTCATCTCGGCTTGTCCTCTGTGCTGACCTTGGCCCCAGCTGGATGGATCCAATCGTCGCCTACTTGAAGGACGACCAGCTCCCCGAGGACAAGACTGAAGCCCACAAGATCAGGCTCAAGGCAGCCCGGTTTTGGCTCTCTCCAGAAGGCAAACTCTACAAGAAGTCTTTCACAGGTCCATACCTCCAATGTGTCCACCCGACCAAGGTGGACGACTTCCTGTATGAGATCCACGAAGGAATCTGCGGCAGCCATATAGGAGGCCGGTCGTTGGCCTACAGAGCAATCAGCCAGGGTTACTGGTGGCCCTACATGCAGAAGGACGCCCAGGTCTACGCCAGAAAATGCGAGAAATGCCAGAAGTTCTCCCACTCCCTCCATCAGCCAACGCAGGATCTGAGTCCCCTCTCCAGTCCATGGCCCTTCGCTCAATGGGGCCTGGACATTGTGGGGCCTCTTCACCGAGCTCCAGGGAACAAAAGATGGCTAATAGTGGCTACGGACTACTTCACCAAGTGGATAGAGGCTGAACCGTTGTCCTCCATCACGGACAGGGACTCCAGGAACTTCGTCTGGAAAAACATCCTCACGAGGTTCGGCATCCCCCGGACCCTGATTTCGGATAACGGGACTCAGTTCGATTCCAAATCCTTCAGAGATTTCTGCCAAGAGCACGGCATCAGAAACCATTACTCCACCCCGGCATATCCACAGAGTAATGGCCAGGCAGAAATCTCCAACAAAGTGATCCTGGACGGCCTGAAGAAGCGACTGGACAAGGCAAAGGGCAGATGGACAGAAGAGCTTCCGAGCGTGCTGTGGGCGTACAGAACAACTCCAAGGAGGTCCACCTCGGCGACACCATTCTCTCTGGCCTACGGGATGGAGGCGGTCATTCCCTTGGAAATCGGCCTTCCTACCCTGAGGACAGAGCTGGTCGACCAAGGCCGGAATGAGACGAACCTGGCGATGGAGCTGGAGCTGGCGGACGAACGACGAGAAGCGGCAGCCCTGAGACTAACCGACTATCAGCAGCGGTTAGCCAGGGCATACAATCAAAATGTCAAGGAAAGAAGGTTCACCACGGGAGAGCTCGTTTTAAAGAAGACCCTGCCAGCTGACAGAGAACCAAATGAGGGGAAGCTTGCCCCGAACTGGCACGGCCCGTTCAGAGTAGTTTCACTGGCAGGAAAGTCAGCCTACAAGCTCGAAGACTTGGAAGGCAAGCCGCTGCCGAGACCGTGGAACGCATCCCATTTGAAGAAATTCTATTTCTAAAGATGTAACGAACTTCAGAATCAATAAAAGCAGCTTTTGCCTTGTCGTCAATCTGTCTCTCTGGTCGACTCCGGCAACTCAGGCTCCACGCCTTGGAAATGGCTTCGAGTTCCTACACTCAGCCTTTCCTAAAATCCCGTGTCTTGGGCACACAGGCTCCACGCCTTGGAAACGGCCTGCAGTTCTTACACTCAGCCTTTCCTAAAATCCCGTGTCTTGGACACACAGGCTCCACGCCTTGGAAACGGCCTGCAGTTCTTACACTCAGCCTTTCCTAAAATCCCGTGTCTTGGACACACAGGCTCCACGCCTTGGAAACGGCCTGCAGTTCTTACACTCAGCCTTTCCTAAAATCCCGTGTCTTGGACACACAGGCTCCACGCCTTGGAAACGGCCTGCAGTTCTTACACTCAGCCTTTCCTAAAATCCCGTGTCTTGGACACACTCAGGCTCCACGCCTTGGAAATGGCTTCGAGTTCCTACACTCAGCCTTTCCTAAAATCTCGTGTCTTGGACACACTCAGGCTCCACGCCTTGGAAATGGCTTCGAGTTCCTACACTCAGCCTCTCCTAAAATCCCGTGTCTAGGACACACTCAGGCTCTACGCCTTGGAAAAGGCCTGCAGTTCCTACACTCAGCCTTTCCTAAAGTCTGGGTTCATAAAACCCTCAAGGCAGTCCGGCCAAGGACAGTTTCCTGAAGTCCGGGTTCATATACCCATCAGAAGGCCATTGCCGAACTCACTTTCCCCGAGCCGAGGCCAACGGAATGGGTCCATCTCGGCACAATGCAGCTCGTCTCGGCTAAAGCCAGCCCTTTCGGCCGAGGCCAGTTCCAGCATTCAAACACAAAAATCCAAGCATTCCGGAACAGCGCAAAGTAATGAGAAAAAGAACTCAAAAGCACTGTACACAGCTTGGGTAATCAGAAAATTCCTTTTCATTCATTGCAAACTGCTTCGTTACAAGGAATACATAACAGAAAGCAAAGTACAGAAAGGAGGACCACAGTCCTCTAAAAACAGAAAATAGATAAAGGCCAGGAGACTCTGATCTTCAACGACTCTTCAGGCAGAAGGCTCGAGGACGCCGGATCGCCGCCGGGAGGTTCTGAGCGATCCTGAACCTCGCTGGGCCCTGCAACACCCTCGGTGGCCAGAGGGACCAGCCAAGCTTGAAGAAACCTCCCGGACCAGCAGAGCCTCAACCCGCCTGCCGTACGACGGGCGCACAGGGTCGTGTTGGACGAGAATGCGCCACCGTCCCCCTGCGGCGCATCCTCACTCTGTCTGGCCAAGGGCCGATGGCCATGGACCCGCGTTCAGAGAGCGCGTGGCCCACGGGGAGTCCCTTCAGAGAGCGCGCAGACCACGACAGCCTTCCCCCCTCGGGGGTAGCCGTCCAACGGCGCAGGGTCTTCCCCCGGATCAAGTAATTTCAGGCACTTCCCAGACATGGATCCTACAACTATGTTCCTTCCTTCTCCCATGGCGAGCCTGCTCCCCCTATTTATAGGATGGAAGAAGGCTCAGTCTCCAAAAGGAGTTATGGGGCGAAGTCTCCCACGCGTTGTTGGGAAGGCGCGACTGTCGACCAGTGATCCCTACGGCGCCACGTGGAGACATCCGTCAGACTCCCTCGTCAGCCGCGCCACCATGTTTATTGCTATTCAAGATCGCCCAAGATACGGAGGATCAGCGCGAATACCAATGAAGATCACCTAAGATACGGAGAATCGGCGCAAATACCAAAAAAGATTACCTAAGGGAGCATTCTACCGAACTCAAGCAATCGAAGAATTCAAGCTTAAAGGAGAGAAGCACGAAGTATTTCAAGAAACCTTCAATTGTATTAAAGTCTCACTCATTACAGTGTTCAGCAAATACAAATTGAAGAAAATTACAAAGCATAAAGCAAAAGAGCAAAAATCCCGAGGTCCCGAGGTCCCGAGGTCATGACCGGTCAGTTGCACGGGCTGCGGCGTCAGAGGCTTCGCCGGATGGACGGGCAGAGGTCGGCACCGGAAGCGTGTACGGAGGAGGCTCCCGAAAGGAGGGGTGGCCCTCCGAGATCCCGACCTCCTTCAGGCCTGCAAGCCACCCTTTCGCCCAAGCCTTATCCCTCACCACAAGAACCCTTTCCTTGTAGTGGGCGGTGACCTGCACTTTGGCATCCTCGAATGCAGCATCGCACTCGGACTCGAGCTTCGCCTCAGCTTCATCCGCCCTCTTGGACTCGGATTCGAGCTTCGCCTCGGCTTCATCCGCCCTCTTGGCCTCGGCTTGAAGCAGGGCCGCGTAATCGTCTCCCATCTTCGAAATGGAGACCTCGAGCTCGGCCGACCTAGTCCTCTCCGCCTCGGCTTCTTCCTTCGCCTGCTCGAGCTTCGCCGCGTGCTCCTCTTCCACCCTGGCTAACTTCTGGCTAACGGCGTCCAGGGATTCCTGCAGGCCGTTCTTCTCCACGGACAGCTCGGCAACGTCCGCGCTGTACCTGCGGATCCTGTCAGCAACGGCCATGGACTTCTGTGCCGCCTATCAAAGAAACGAAATGTACATGTTAGATCAAAAGCGCGCCAGACGCTAAATCGCTGGTTTGACGAAGGGAAATGAAGATTTACCACGAAGTTGGACTGCAACATCGACAGGATCAGCTTCTGGTCGCTGTACTTGTCCAGCCGCTCCATGTCCCGGGGAAGGGCGCAGGCTCGCCCTAAGGCCTCGAGGACCGGGAGTTCGATCTTGTGAAGAATGCAATCCTCCATCGTCATCGGCCTCCCCGGCCCAAGCATGAAGCTCGGCTCCCATAACGGCGGCCCCTGGGGCAACGAGGCAGCAGCCGAGCTAGGGCCCGCGTCGGTCCTCGCCATCTTCAGCGGCCGAGTTTCCTCCTGCTCAACCTCAGCCGGGGGCAGGCGTACCTCTGGATCAACAGGGCCAGGGGGCGCGGGAACCTCCGCCACCTCTGCAGGAGAAACCACCCGAGCCCTCGGAGACGGATGCCTCGGAGAATTTACCGGCTCCTGGGGGGCTCGGGCGTCCTCCGCTCCAAGCGCCAAAGCCTCGAGGTCCTCGAAGGACAAACGCCTGTTGTGCCTCATCTCGGAGCTTGGCGAGGGAGATCGGGCAGGTTGACTCGATTCCCTTCCTGAGACCTGGGGAAGTCTCGACCCCGATGTGGAAGCTAGGGTGCCAGACGCTGCCCTAACGTCAGACGCCTGCGGGGGCTCTGCGACCTCCGGACCGGCTTGCTCCTGCCCGACCTCGGGTCTGGCACCTTCACCCTGTATCGGCTCTACGGTGCCCCTCAAATATCCACGGTACTTTGGCCGATACCCCAGCAGCGACCAAGCCGCCCTGCCGTCATGACCGCTGTATCGCTTCACCAGGCGGAGCCAGGCATCGTTCCTCTTCCAAATGTACCTGGCAGCCCGTTTCCTCTCCTTCAAAGCTGCAGCAATCAGAAGCATAAGCGCGGCAGGACAAAAAGAAACTTATGAAAGAAAAGAAACGAAGGATGTTTACTTGGGATGGTACCGAAGTGGCGAGGGACCTGGTAGCCTCTATCGGTGTCGGCCTCCCTAAACTCCCAGTTCCCCGAGACGTACAGCAGATCGTCTCCAGCATACTTGCTCGAATCCTCCAAGTATCGGACGAAGCCGTCCCGGCCCGGCTTAGCCCGGAGATAATAAGAATCTCCGGACCTGCATATGTCGTAGACATCCTCAAGGTCGAAGACGCCGAAGTCGGTGCCCAGGACCTCATTCAACTTGACCGTGCCCATCACGATCTTGAAGGCATTCGGCAGCAGTTGGCAGGGGCAGAGACACCACTGACTAAGGCATCTCCTAAGGAGTGGGTGAAGTGGAAATCGGACCCCGCCTTCTATCACAGCCACCAGCGGAAAAGGCATCCAGCCTCCCGAAAAGTCGCGAGAATTGTAGCCACGGGGTTCAGCACCCCTGACTTGGACATCAGCAGGGATCCTAAAGGCTGACCTGAAGCCCTCGATCGCTGCCTCGCTCTCTAACCAGTGGCTATAAATCCCCATTCCTATCCCAGTCTAAAAACAGAGAAACCCGCAAAAGAAGAGGCAAGGCAGAAGAAACTTACGGAAGCAGAACGAAGATGCTGGACAGCGAAGAGACTCAATTGCAGCAGCGCACCACTTCTCAGATGAAGCTCCCTCACAGAAGCATGCTCACCTCTGATGCTCGCCTCTGATTCAGAATCGCAAACGAAGGGTAGAGCGGACCTCGACTGCCCTATATATAGCAGAGAGGTCCCCTTTACAGAAACCCTAATCGGGCGTGCCAAGGGGCGCCCCCCTGGGATTTCGCGCGAATCATTTCAAAAATTTATTACGCCCCCCTGAAGCGGCGCGCAAATCATTTCAAAAATTGATTGCGCCCCTGACGAGACGGCGCGTACGACCTCGAAGAGACAGAACTAGCCAGATGATGACGCGTGGAGCCGTCAACCTGTCTTCAGCATTGAATAGGAGACGCCATTTATTACCTCGAACATCCAAAGCGACAGCGAGTCAGGGCCGAAAGGGGCCTTCTCCTTCTCCTTCAGATAGACCCGGCACATAGCTCCCGACCTCACGGCACTGATGTTCTACGCGAGATCAGAGGCTAGGGGGCAATTGTGTGGGGAGATTTCCAGAACTACGGGATTAAGCTAATCACAGCCATCAGATGGGGCTAAGCATCCTCACGTGCCATCCGCGTGCCATCTACGTGGCACCAATCCCACCTCGGCTACCGGGACAGGAGGTCCGGCCGAAGTCAGGCAGCTCCGGGCCCTTAGCGCCGAACTGGACCACCTCGGGCATCATCTCGGCAAGGAGTCCACGTCGGCAGGGCCACCCCGGATGCCATCTCCACAGAGAGCCCTATCTCGGCTGAAGCCGCCTCGGCTGAAGAAGCCAGGACAATAGCCGAAGGGCAGAAAGAACCTTCATTTGCGCCCCTCATCCCCCACGTCATCAGGCACGTGGAGGGATAGGGTCACGAGCTAGTGGGACAGACGTGACATCCAGCCGCCCGCTATCTTCACCAGATCGCTGACATGGCAGCATCCAGCGGCTGAGGCCCCATCAGGGCAAGGCCCGAGGGCAGATCCGCTGATACTCCAACCGCCAAAGGCGCCCAACACAACCTGGCCCAACAAGACATGCATTTAATGCATTGTGGGCTGACCCGACTAGCATTAAATGCTGAGTGGGCCGGATTAGACTGCATTTATTACTTTATGGGCTGATCATGACTTCCCAGTCAAATCATGGGACCCACACCAAAATATCCTCCCATGCAACATGCAAGGTACGCATAATCTCATTCACAGAGCCCTTACTCTGTCTCTCCTCTCCCTCTCCTTCCATTGTTCCAGTTCCCATACTGACTTTGGCATCGGAGAGCCTTGCGCCGCCCAGGCCAGGGTCCTCTGACCGTTTGCTATTCCCTTTCAGGCTTCCGGACGGCATCCAGACATTCCCAGACACCATCATCTTCACGGATAAGTCCTATAAGGCTCCCTCTTATTGTGGGTCATAATTTTCTGCACCTACAATCACAAAAAGGGGCCGTCCTTTTCGAACACCACCAAAGCTCCCCTTCTAATTCCGGTTTGTTTTGGCCCAGTTCGTTCCGCAGCCAAAAAAGAACCGCGTCGGATTTCCACTACTACCGCTGCTCGTCTTCCACGCCATCATACACTCAACTTCTTCACAGCTCCTCCATCACTCCCATAATTTTCCCACCCTAAAACCAATATTTCCTTCACCCTTTCCCTTCCCTTTCTCTCTCATTTCAGTAATACGATGACGGCGAATCTTTCGTCATCATTCCACTCCCTTCTTCTCATTTTATGGGATTTCATACCACCAACTTTCTCCACCACCATTTCTCCCGTTTGGGTGTCCCACATTGCAATTTCCTACGATCGCAATACCCAAGGCCGTGTTACGCATTATATGTTATTATTATCATCTTTGATTGTGGGGACGGATTTGGATTTGGATTTGGATTTGGATTGGGGTTCTTCCTGATTTGTGTATTGATGGGTAACTTGGGTTTGTGTTGGAGGCATGGTAGATTGATTTTGAGGAGATGGATTAAGTGTTGAATTTAGGTAAATTTGATTTTGGTTCTTATCTTTCTACAACTTGGAAAAGATATGTTTCGTGTTTGAATTGGGTTGGTCCTGGTTTTCCTATTTTTTTGGTTCAACTGCCCAATTAAACCCTTGCTCTCTCTTTCGGTACCTTTCACATTTTTGGGTGTTATACTTTATGTGGCCTAGCTTTTGCTCATGTTGTGTTTGTTACATTGATTTCCAAATGTTATTAGATTGTAAAGAAGCTTTGTTTTTCGCTCTTTCTTCTTCTTGTGTTTCTAAGGTAGGAGGTATGTAATTGTCATGGGCCAGAAATTTTACAAGAAGTAAAACTAGTTGGAGTTTTGTTGTGCGCTTTAAATTCATGCTCAGATTTGTTGGGTTCTTCCTGTCTTCCAGCCTGAAGAAAGTTTTGTATTTCCTGTTAGTCTTTGGTGCTAATTAAATATGCAAATGAAAGGTTGTGATTTTGTTGGGTTTTTTCTTTTATGGATTGTAAATTTATAAGCTCTCTGATCTGTTTAACAATTGTAAGGTTGTAGTTGATTAATAGTAATGGAATATTGACAAAGTTAGCATGTTATCTTGATGTGCCATACTATCTGCGTTTCTTTGAATTGAGGTGGTGCATGTAAGAAGATACTGCATCCATTTTGGTATATGTCGTGTTTCGTTGATGTTTCTGTTCTGTTTCCAAATGCTTAGATTATTTTTTGACCGAGGAGTGTTAACACAGCATGGGTGTTGTTTTAGCATGATTTGATATCTTTAATTACATGGTGAAGTGAACCCAACGTAAATGCTCAGCTAGAACATAATATGTTCTTTATTTCATTATTCCTCTTATTCCATGTGTCTTGTCGTGTTTATTAATTTGTGGGATAATTTTTTTTCTTCCAGATCAGGTGCTATTTAACAGAGGTTGATGAGGAAAAGCATGTTTTCTTAATCTTTGAGGCTTGAGTGACCCTTTTGTTTCTTGGATTGATTTCCATCCTTGGTTGAAGGAGAAACCTGCTTTACAGTCATTTGAGGTTAGAAATGAAAGCTTTCTTTCAACAGGATTAGTACTTGTACTTTGCATTTCTATGCACCACTGAATTATCAGATTTTTCTACAATCAGTTTAAAACTCGAGGCTGTTCTGTGGTGGTTATTTATTTTTTATTATTTTGTTTGCTACATTGGAGACTCGAGCTCGCGTACTCTCTCTTACACACACCCATGTCCCTAACCCGAAGAGCCACAGTTGGGGACATTCTGTAGTGATTATTTGAATGTCCCCCCTCCTCTTTTTGGAAATGATATTTTCTCCTTCCTTAGTCTCTATTATTTTGGTTTATGTGATAGTTTTTTTTTTTCACTTATCAACATAAATACAATTTTCTCTTCAAATGTTCGTTTGCTCTTCCAAAGAAGAGAGAATCTTAGCATATAGTAAGGTTATTCTTGTCTTTTTCTTTCTTTGAGAGATATAAAAGGAACTAGATTATACCATCTTCTTTTCCTCTGGGTAGGTAGTTTTGCTTGTTATTCTCCTTGTATTTTGAAAGCAGGCTTCTCACATACCGACTTCATTCAACTAGAGTTTTATTAGACTCTTTGAGTAGGGTCCACTTAAAAAAATGAAAATAGACCCAAAATGTGGATCCTCTAGTGTTAATCTCTCGAGTGATGGCCCTTAGTAAGAATCTAAACTTTACAAAAGAAATGCTTTATTGTCTATTAATATTTTGACTCAATACAGTTTGGGCCCAACGTCAAATTAATTTATATGAAATATTTGCATTGTTTATATTATTCTATATTAGATTTCAATCTAAAAGTGGGTAAGTTGAGTGAAATTTGATGTGGATTATTTACTGCATGGAGAGGCCATTTTATCAATGATTTAGATGTTTCAAGCTGTGACTCATTGTTTTTCCTCCTTATTTCTACTACGTAAATAACATTAGGGGCCCTTGAAATCCTTATTGGGCCACAAAAAATTGCCCCATTTTTCATGAGAGATTTTTCTCCAATACAATATAGGCCTACTGTCAGATTGATCTTTGACAAATCTAGAATATTTTATTCTTTCGCGAAACCACCCCCCCACACCCACCACCCTGGATCCGCCACTGTTTACAAATGTATGCACTGTTAGCTGAAATCTTCACCAAACAATCGCATTTTTATAATATCCTTGAGTCTCGTGTTTGCACATGAGCAGGGATGTAAAGAAGCTGAGCCGAGCAGACATTTACCAAGCTCGAGCTTTAGTTCAGGTCAACTATTACTACCTTGAGCTTAGTTCAAGACTGAGTCAAGCTTGAGAGACATTGCTCGAGTCTGCTTGACCTACTCTTTTTCAAGCTGATTATGTATGAGTTGAACTACTTAGAGCTTCAGCTCCACTTGATTTTTTTTTTCCTCTCAATATTATGTTATTACATATGTATAAAAGAGTCACTGTCAAGAATGACTGGGCTATTCCTCTGCTTTGAATGACCACATGGAAGAATGCTAATCATGGGGCACCTAGTGGTTTGGAAGGTCTCTGTAACACCTACCTGTATGAGAAAAATGGGAACCCTATGACAATGCGAGGTACTCATTTGAGGGCCTCAAAGTTGACTGAATTCTAGCTTCTTCTGTTATTATTATTATTATTATTAATTTTTTTTTTTTTTTTGGCCTGAACTGAATTCTGGCCTTTAGATTGATAGTTATATGGATTAAAATTTCGCATGATCAATTTGTTAAGTCTGACTAGCCAATGCATCCTAAAATCTTAAGCTGTTAGGAAACCAGAAAAGAAAAACGAATCTACTTAAACCCCAAACCACACCACACCAACCCCCCCACCCCCCCCCCCCCCCCCCCCCCCCCCGCCCCCCCCCCGAAACTCTGTTCCCCCAAGATGTCATTCGAATTCGCAACCCACACATGCCACCCATGTGATTTGGGAAAATAACACCTCCCTGGAGTTCGAACTTATGACCTAGCATGGCTCTGATACCATGTTAAGTTGGACTAGCCAATACATCCCAAAAGTTTAAGCTGTTAGGAAGCCGAAAAAACCAATCT